>VWZY01003181.1:2129-25371 GCA_013399075.1 Chloroceryle aenea
TCCGTGCATGATGTTCTGTCCTTCAGATGACACCTTCACACTGAATGTCAGCAATACTGTCATTTAGAAGGAAGAGTTTTAGCTGGCTGGAACCAAAATACTAAGTTTCTCGTACCAGATTTAGCAGCCTGACATCAGATGACCCAGTGATTTTTGGGTCCAGTCTTGACTGTCACAGATTGTTTGTATGCAGGCCATAAAGACACACTCAGGTATGAGAATTACAAGTAAGTTGCAAGACGATCTGTCTGTTGGTTTGTTTTCAGTATGAGTGAGAAATCCCGGATTTAGTTGTGCTGACCGCCTTCTAGGGAGTAATTCTTTTGACTGGGGACTGAGTCCTGGGTGAAATATGGATTGCTGGTATGAATGAAGCTTTGCAGTGAAACAAAATTCAGAGCTTCCAAACCCCCTTCCTTTCTCTCACTCCTCACCGAGGTGGGAGGCTGGGTGTGGCTGGGCAAGGATTCCAAGATGAATACCCGATAACAACAGAGTTGGTATCAAGCAGGCATTCTTTATTGCAACGCTGGGGCAGCACTGGGGATTCTCCTCCATGCTCCAACAAATTAACAAGCCACACCATCTAATATACACGAAAAACATACATATTCATCAAATTTCCTGGAAAGGGCAGTCTTACTCTAATGAGTTCCTGGAATTCTGAGCATGTGTAATAAAATTAGTGTTGGGGTCTTCTTCCCCTCTGGTGATCGTTCATAGTTTTCTTCACACCGTTTGCTAGTTGAACTCTGAGCTTCCTTTGCCCATAAATGTACGGATATGGGATGAGTTCATCCATTTTTCAGCCCTGGAAGGCTCCAAGAATATCAGTTTAAATTATTTTTCAGGTGCTTATCTTCACACTGGTGTCCTCCTTTGTGCTTGATGCCTTGAGTCCCTGTCAGAAGGGTGCTCTGGTTTGGTGAACCATTTCAAGGCTTTTCTCATCTTTGCCAGGCGAGAAGTTGCAGGCTTCAAAACATTTCATTATCAAATCTACTTAACAAATGACTAAACTGTGCAAGTGAGGCTAAGAAAAGAATACAAGTATGGCTAATAAAATTTAAAATTTCTGTGCATCAACCAGGGAGTGACCAGGGATATCAATCCTGTCAGCAGGACCAAACAAATTGTAATTTTTAAAAATTTTGAATTATTCGTTTGGTTCTAATTCCCATAAGAACTTGTGTCTGATGTTCTGACACACAGAGTTCTAAATTATACAAGGAACAATTTCAAGCTATTTCTGAGGTTGCTGTGTCTTTTAACCTAGTTTAGCACTGTGAGATCTTGAAGTCTCTGGTTCAGTTTCCTTCTATCTTTAATACTATTATTCTTCTGGTAACTTTAGTACCCCTTGTACACAGAGAGTATATGATTATAAGTGTACAGTATTATTAATACAATATACAGTGCCAGTTAGAAGTGTGAAGATTTGTGGCACAATTTAAATGTTTTGAAAAAGTTTTTCAGTCTTCTTTCTGTAGCACAACTTGAAACAATGTGAATTCCTTGTCTGGATTGTTTTATACAACATAAGCATTTTGTTTTCATTCATAATTTTTTTAAAACTGTAAAATACTGAACCAACTTGCATGAAATACTGCCATTCTGCTTTTTACTAGAAGCCATGCTGAAGAACTTAATGTCTGTCAAATTCTGTAAGCAAGTAGGAACCTTTACTTCTAGAATCAATGGAGTGTACACTCTTTTGCCTTTCAGAAAAACTTTAACAGTTTTACCTCTGTGCAGCATCTTGAAGTTTAGAAGAAATATTCCTGAGTTTGTAAAAAGACTATGAGTCTGGAAGTTATGACATTCATGCAGAATTACAGGATGGTAGACTGACAAATGTGGAGCAGGTTAGATTATTCATTTACTATTGTTACCCGCAGACCATCTAAGAGGAAGTAACCCCATTTAAATGTTAACTGTGCTGCTGCCAATCTGTCAGACATCCTGAAGCTAAGAAGATTGCTTGAAAGAGTGTTTTTCCAGAAATGGGCAACTAAGTGCTGTGCCACTAAATGGTTCCTTTTAATTCAGGCTTGCAAACTGCTCTGCCATTAGTGCTATGTCAGTCTGACTGAGACACTATTGCTTCCGCCAGGTTTGTGTACAGTTTTAAAACCAGCAGAATATTTTTTGGTGATACAGATTTGACACTCTGGGGCATTTGAAGCGAGCTGTTTTAAAATAGCATGACCTTTGTTTCCACATGACTGCATTTATTGCATAATATGTCTCTTGTAAGGCACAGTCAAAACTAAGCTTTCAGAAAGTAATTATTTTGTAGTGAAAGAAATGAACAAAAATGCCGGGAATGACCACATGTGAGGTTCCCCTGGGAACCACTAAATAAATGTGACTGACATTTAACTAGGAACCCAAATGTGGTGATTTGAACCAAAAGGCCTGCAATATGATTTATTTTCTTCCACTTTATTCTGCTTTTACAATAGAACATGATTTAATTTGTCTTAACACCAAGACAGAACTCACCAGTTTATATGATTTTATAGAGAAACAAGTTTATTACTGAAAGAAACATTTGAAGAAGTGATTTGCACTCCACTCACAGTTGTCAGTAACTTATTACATGCTCTTTTAGGTGGAAAGCACCATGCTTTCCTCTTTATCAAGGCAGCCTGTGAAGTGCAGAAGAGATACTGACCCTTGTGTTTACTAAGAAGCAAATGAAGCTCCTGCTTTCCTACGCTATTGCCCACGTAGCATAAAATCCTTCGGGCTTCCTAATGATTCTGAATTGATTCAAATCTGTCTACGCAGGTTTACCTGCAAAAAAAAAAAAAGAGCATATTAGGGTTGAGGTAGAGTTTAAAAATGTTGATAATCTGTTTTGAAAGTGTCCTGGAAGAGTGTTTGCTTATAAGCATGGATCTAGCAAACCTTCTTAGTGTGTGTGCGTCACCATAAAGTTGTGAGCAGTTCCACTGAAATCAGCGGGAATATGAGTATGATGGAAATTAATCTTCTTGTCAGATGATCTTGATACTGTGTTTCAGCCATCTGAATGTTTTTTTAAATTCATTTGTCAGAAGTGTTTTTCAGTATTTCAGTTAAACCTGTTTATGCTGCTTTTTTAATGAAAAGTATTTTTCACTGGTGAAGCAAGCCTCCTTTGAGACACCACAAGTTTTCTATGCTTGGTAAACTCTCAAATGACAACTAACCAATTGTTACCATTCCTTTCATGCTTACATTGTGGACAGTGATGTGTTGATAACTGTATTTTCCTAAATCCTCATCAAACCTTATATTCATAATATGTTCTTGACTGTCCTGCAGTATTGAGTGGGACCTGTGCATACTTGCCTCCTAGGCTCCTACAGTGAAAGGGTGTCTTCTGTCACTTCCAGCTGACTGTGATTGAAGCTGGACTCACACTGGGTGATCTCCTTCCACTTTTCCTTTCAGCCTTAACCACCAGATTATTGTCTGTTCCCATGTGTATGAAGCTGTGTATGTGAACTGCTCAGGGAAGTTGGACAATGCTGTATATTTCCTAGTATGGCTGCCACACTGTGTGTTGCTTATGTTGTGCTTACAGAGCTCCCTTCTCCTGTGGTGTGAAAACTTCTGAGCTGATGAAGGAAGAAGAAAAGAGCCATTTGGAAGGTGGTGTGACTCTGAGAATAGTGCCTAAACTGGCTGTTAGAAACCTCTCCTCAAGAGCCATGCAACACCAGCAGTCTCTTGGTTTCTGTTAGTGCAGAGTGCTACATTTTGAGAGCGAGGAAAGGGAGCAAATTTCTGATCTGTGAATACAGACTATTTTTAGAAGAAAATATTTACTTAGCTGTGGAGTGGATTATTTCCACAGCAGCTAGGGCTGTTTCTTCTGTTTGTGCATTCTAGCTTGAATGCCAGGTACAGTTTTCACATTTGGCATCATTCCCATATGTCCCTTCATTGATATTACATAATTGAAAGAGTGAAAAATTGCCTTTAATCTAGATTGCCCTTTAGTTGTATACTGTATAACCCTTCTGAGTTGTTGATGGCTTAGACAGTCTGCTCCAGTTTCTAATCTAAATCTAATTGAAAGAACTGCTGCTTTGTGTACAAAAACCATAATGGCTTGCCTTTTGGGTAGGGTTTCACAAGCATCTGTCACTGCAGTATCTTTCCTGTATTGGATTTATGCATTTTTATGTATAGATTTTTATGTATAGATAATGTGTATATATGTAAAGGTGATTGACACCCATCTGCACTTTTCTTCCAGTGATCTGTGAAGGCAAAGAATATTTGTAGATTCAATGGTCAAAATGCAGCCTGCATCAGGTTTTGACTTTATATCTTGACTTTCATCTTTGCTGGAATTATTACTCAGCAAGGAAGGACTATTTGCTTTTGTTTGTTCACGCAAAACAGTGTCTCTAAGATTTACATGTGTCCTTGTGACTAGCTTAGTGATTGATAGCATGCTTCATAAGAATGCTGAGGCAGCATAAACAGGTTTAACTGAAGAAGATTTTGGAGAGATTACTGTGCAGAAGATTTGTAGTTGTACTTGATATCTACGTAAAAATTTGAGGGAGATGCTGGGGTGGTCTTACACATTTGTTGTGGAGGATGGAGGGTCGAACACATGACCTAGTAGCATGCCAGTGAAGCCTCTGACTGAAAGGCTGGAAAGGAGGGAAGGAATTGAAAATTTGCTTTGCAGGCCACAAGGGGCTGATGCTGCTCTGTGAGTACATCTAAAGAGAAATTGTGAATGGATAGCATTTAGTGGGAAGTCCCCTAATGAAGAAGCCCCATGGCCGTCTTGTCATTCAAAGTCTGTAGTACCTGCAGGGGTAGCTGAAGCATCCTTCCAACAGCCGTTTTTCCTAGAACTGGAAATTCTTGTTTTGTGCTGCTTTCTGGCAACTTCTGTGACTCTGGTACTCATTTTCTCATCTCTTAGTGGTCCCTCATGAAGAGTGGTCCCTCAGGAACAGTGGTGATGCTGATCCTCTTAAATATATGGAGGTATGCAGACAAAAGAAAACTGAGCTGCAGCATGGCATTATTGTGATGGTTTCTGCCACAACAGAATTACCTAGCCGTCCATGCTTTTCTGATCCTGGACTTAATCTTGGAGACAAAATAGTAGCTTTTTTTTTAAATAGTAGAAGTTAAAGTAACTTTTTTTTTTTTCTCATGAAGCAGAGGAAAAAAAAAGATGGACATTTCGTGTTTACTGTGCTAACATTTTCCACAAGCTTTCCTTTTCATGAAGGTCTACAGAGACTTCACAGAGAAAATAAAAATTAAGAAAGGAACACTTGAAGTTCATCATAATTTCAGTTTCTCTGCAGATGGAAACCACTGTGGCAGATGTGGACAGAATGATTCATGGATATATAGTTCTAAAGGAAGTAATACCGATGGTGCTCTTGTGCCCACGATGGAGGCCTTATCTATGTAACTAAATGGCGTTTTAAAAAAAATCCTATTATGTAGTTTGAAATTGGGATGCAGTGTTGTTGCAGAATTGCATGGGTCATGCTGAGGGGCAGCAGTTGCTCTTGCCTTCTTTCCCCATCACTGTTCCTCCACCAAAGGAGTGTTATTTGATCTCAGAAAAGGTGCTGCTGAGGTAGCAGCAGTGTAACCTTGCTAGTGGGCATCCTCTAAAGGTGGCTTGGTGTGATGCCAGAGGGCCTCCTGAAAGAAGAAGATATTCAAATACTCGTTCTGCTAACAGGTCTGTCACGAGGGGAGGGCTGATGAAGAGAATCCACATCTGTTTAAGAATAGATAGATGCCACTACCAGGGTTCATTGAAGGAAAACAGGCATTGTATCAATGTAATTTTCATGGGGCCATGTTTTGGTCATATATTCTTTGGATTTGCTATCACTTTGCAAATACTGTACTGAATCCTTTGTAAGCAAAAGTTCTAAATTAGAGAAAAACATGCTTTCCCCCGTTTTTTTTTCTCTTACTCTGATGGCAGAAGAATGCTGTACACTGTTAAAATGTATACATTCTTGTCTGCCTTTTCATCCTTTTGTGGATTTCAGTTTGATTTTTTTAACATGTGTTATTTATTTATTGCCTAAATTCTGATTCTTACTGGTTGCAAAAGGTCTTTAAATCTGAAAGCAATGTATCTAAACATTTTGAAATAGGGCCTGTTTTTCACCTTTGTGTTAAGAACTTTGATTAGTGTTGTTCACTGAGGACACAGATTATTTTCCATTTTAAAGTATCCTTGAGCACTTGAAATCACTTCTGTACTGCTTCTATGGTTGGCTGCCACCACAACAATTTAGAGTGATAACAGAACATGTTCCAAAAGAGACAAAAGGGTCTATTTTTCATCTGTTATGACTTTCAGTAGGCTAACAGGACTTGCTCTTTTAAGCAGCATTAGCCAATGTGGTATTTTTGCTGAGTTCTTTTCCAGTCTGTACAATTCTCAGCCTTTAGGATATGTGCCAAAAGTTCCTTTTAAAGCAAAATCAATCTGGATGCATCAAAGAAGTTAATAATTCATAAGGTATAAATGTCAAAAATAGTGTTTGTGTTTCCAGATGAGTCACTTGGAGCATGTCCGTCTTGGAAAGTTATGGCATCATAATCTAAGGAGCGAATTTGAAGTACTGCAATTTTACAAGTATAACTCTACAGTAGATGGATTTATTTCTGCCGGTAGAACAGGTTTTCAGCTTAATTAATTGATTTTGTTTGGAAAGGGCTGTGAGCACAAGCAGACAAAGCCCTGTCCTTCCATTGAAATGTGTTTGCACGGAACTTGTCAAGGCATTAGGGATGACCAGCTAGGGTATTTTTCTCAACTAATTCACTAGTTGAACTTGAGTTTCTCTAGGAATGCTCTCTTTGGAATTGAAACAAGAGTTAGTCAAACCTGGGTCTTGCTCCAGTTTAAGTGGAAGGAGGTTTCAGTACCTAGGAGCAGGTCCTAACTGAGCTTTCTGTTTCTTGCTTCATCCCATTTCCTGCATCAGCCAGGAATGGATGTATTACAATTTTACTTTCTGCTGTTTTGAAAGGAGATAAGAACTTTCAAAACAGATCTGAGTCATGAGTCATGATCAATATGCAAATATTTTTAGGATTCAAGTATTTGAGTACAGCAATGTGCCTTGACATGCAGAATAACCACACACATACATGGTTTAGTGATACGACTCCATCATCCAAGGATCCTTCCATTAGCATTAAGAAATGGAATTTCATCTCTCAGGAAGGATGGATGGATCTTATGGTACCTCTATTATTTATGGTCTATATTTGTTTTTTAAAATATGACCATACTGCTCTGAGATAGGCAGGGAAATCTTCCTTTTCCACAAAACTGCTGAAAAACATCTTGCCATATATGAGGAGAAGAGGTGGATGTAACTGTTGCAGGCAGTAGGCATAATATGACATACATCTGGTCTGTTTAAGTACAGACAGATAAAATTACTTTCTGGAGGAGAAGATGACTTAATTGCTGAAAGCAGAGACAAGCCTAAATAAATAATATAGATCTTTAACTCCTTTATGGAAAAAAAAAAATAAAAAAATTCCTCTCAGTTTTGTCCTGTTTGTTCACAGAATCACTGAATTTTTGAGGCTGGAATAGATCTCCAAGATCATCAAGTTCAGCCTATGACCCAACACCATGACATCAGCTAGACCATGTCACTAAGCACCACNCCCAAGTAAAGGGGCAAAATTACATCCCGAGTCCTGCTGGCCACGCTATTCCTGATACAGGCGAAGAAGCCATTGGCTTTCTGTGCCACATGGGTACACTGCTGACTCACGTTCAGCCAGCTGTCACCAGTTTCACCTATGTAAACTGTTACAAAAAGGAATATAGAAGCAAAACTTAAGTTTTGTGTGGTAGGAAGAGAATTCTCTTACTAAAGTAAGAGCCACAAATGCTTGATGTAAAAAGATACGCAACTTGTTTTCTTTGTTTCACAATATTGTAATTCAAAATAATCTCAGTTAGGGTGAGTTGAACCTGTGATGTTCTCAGATGTCACATTCCTCCTTGAGGATCTGAACTGGTGTATTTCAGAATGGCTACATTGTAATGGCTGAGAAACCTGTAACAGTTGAAATAGACTGTAGAGCTTTTGGTGTTTATTATTCGGATTTTTATTTAATGGTAAAGATGGGTGAGAGTAAGGTAGCTGGAAGGAAGACGAACAGGGATGAAAGAGTCTGGAGGTCACAGGATCACAGTATGGTAAGGGTTGGAAGGGACGTCTGGAGACCATCTAGCCCAACCCTCCTGCAGGTTCACCTAGAGCAGGTCACACAGGGTGCCAGGTCCTCAACAGGAATCTGTGAAAATGTAGCAGAGGCAAATTCTGTGCCCAGTGTGTGTATGAATAACTCTTGACTAGAGGCAGAAGAAATAGCAGGCTTTAGTGAATGAAGCCAGCACTTACAGTTTCCTCCTTTGTTATTCTGCTGCATCCAGGATCCTCAGTTTTTGTGAAACTGTCCCCAGGAGAAAAGATGACCAATGTTCCCAGAGCACATTCAGCCTAAATAACACCACTGTGCTAAAGAGGGCAGAATGGATTTAATGATATCCGTCAGTATATGTGGAATTAAATGTGACTAAGGCAGGAAAAAAACATCACTTCTAAGATGATAACCCCATCTGTTGCAGATTTCACATTTCATTGGGGGAAAGAATAAGAAAAAGGAAAAACTGCACCACTGCTTGGTTTGGGTATAGTCTTTAATTGTTTGTTGCTATTCTCTAATGCACTGTCATGCACGTAGTCATGGAAGGACAGCATACTGAGACTCTTATCGCTGCCAGAAGTCAGCAGTTGGTTGGGGTGTCCATTTCCTGTCTTGAAATCTCCACTGTTGACAGTGACTGGGTTTATGATGTGCAATGTTGAAACTCAGTGGCATGAGTAAGCATGGATGAGCTAATACCAACTTGCTCCTTAGTATTCCCTCATGAGAGCTGAGAGTGTGGTGAAGTGTTGTTGCCCCATTTTTGCTTGCGTGGGTCTGCCCTGGAGGTTACCCTGAAGAAGTAGCAGTACATTGTCTACATTGAAGAAGGAAGTAATAGGCATTTCTGGCTGCCCTATGCTAAGCTATGGGGAAGCCTCGAGGGAAAGATGTGGGAACTCCTTCCTATCCTATCCTATCCTATCCTATCGTAGATAAACCTACCACCTTTATAAAAAAGCCTAGGGATGAGTGGGAGGGGGAAGAAAGAAACCCCAAAACCCCCAAGCAGAGTTAGGGAAACTGTTTCCTGCCACAATCTTCCCCAGCCTGTGCCAACAGGAAAAATTCTGCAGTGTATGCTTTCTGCAACCATTTATCTTCCTACATCTCTGCTGCAAAGTGACCAGGAGTGTGGAAAAATAAACTTTTTCCCATTTTTTTTTTTTTGTGTGTGTGTGCCATCCTTTGAAATCTTGAGGAATTTATGGCAGACATTGTGGGCCAAGGTTTTTCTGCTTCATCTCAACATCACCAAGCTGAGGCTTAAACAATTAATTAATTGTGACCATGATTATGACTCTTTGGTTCTACTGAAATAATGTTTGGTTTCCAGCCTGGAAAGGTAGGGTTTGTTCTAATACCTATTTTATGCTTGAATAAGGTTGCTGTCTTCAACAACTGCTGTAAATTATAAAATAGCATAGTATCTCAACTCTTAAATGTAATACTTAAAAGAGCAGAAAGTGTTCTCGTAATATCAATGGTCTTGCAAGCAAGCAAGCAATGCCTGATCAAGACTTTCAAAGTTATTTACAGAATTTTGTGTCCTACTGTGACTTCTTGCAAATAAGTAATGGTGGTGACATGGTTTTTGATGGGAGACATTCACTAATGCATATGTTTTGTGCCGTTGTTCATCATCAAGAAAACATTCTGTGGGCTAAATTCTGCTGATTTGGGGTATTTCCCTTATTTATTTTATTTTAAGTGTTCAGAGGTAATTTTTAAGATAGTTTTAATTTTTTTAATCAAGTGTTTTTGCAGCATATAATTGCAAACATTAAGAAAACCTAGAATCAGGATGTTTTAAAAATTAGTAATACTGGCATTTTTTTTTCTTTCCTGAATTGTCCATCTTCAGGGTTTAAATTTTCAGTTCTTTTAAGGGTAAAAAGTAATGCTTTCTTATAACCATATGATTGTAAGATTTAAGAGTTTTAAGAGGAAAACAACACATAGCAGGAGACAGATGACAGCCCTTGCAAAGGCCTGGCAGTAGTTCCTCTAGGCCATTTTGTCTCCTTACCACATGTTTGGGAGCTGTTTCATTTTAAAATGTGTGCCTGATACTTAGTATGTACACAGTTGTGCCCCTCCCTCTTGATCTGTTTCAGGATGGGTGATCTAGCAGCTGACCTGAACTTCTGAGGCTGTGTCTATGTTGGAAAGTCATACAATGCAAAAGACGCGAGTCTACAAAACCCCAAAACAATTGGTGCAGAGGACACAACGTCCCCCGGTAGAGGTTTCCGATTTATTGTAGTTTGATTTTGTACTAAATCTAGTCTGGTCCTGTGGACTAAATGCCTTCTAGTGTTTGAAGCACATCAGGTGAACTCTTGGAGAGAAATTTCTGCTTCAGTTTCATTCAAAAGAAATCCAGTTGACATGCTACAGGATGCTCTGCCATCTAAATCATAGTGGAGTATAGTGGGTATGACCATGAGATTTATTTTTAAAAGTTAACTTCTGATCTTCACTGAAATGCTAATACATCTACAGGTTGGAAAAGGTACTTGGTGTTTGCTAGCCATTTATATTTTCAATTCATTTGCAGTACTCAAATAGTTCCACAAAGCAAATGCTCGTGAAAACTGCAGGGAGTTATCTAAGTCCAGGAGGGCTTTTCTGTGTCATGCAAGTATTTAAAGTCTTGTTTTCACACAGCTGTGAAAAACTCTTTGTTCAGCTGTTGGGTTGGCTTGAGTTTTGAATTTAGTACATTGCTTGGCTACTACTACATTACTTTGCAAGCAAGGGTGTAGGTAGGTAAAAGATGAAATATAACATTGTCCCCAGGGAAAAGAAATACTACAGAGTTATGGACAGAGAAGGCTGTATTTTAAGAAAGTGCAATGGTGAGTAGCTGTGGTAGAGCAGGTTTCTATAACATTCAGAAAATGAGATAGTGTCTTCTGAGGCACAGACCTACATGGGGACTTGTTACAGAGACATGAAATACTAAGAGGCCACTGACTCCTGAAAAGCAGCCTGCCTCACTCACTGTGATCTCTGGTGCCCTGTGTAACACTACGGTCCTGCTATTGAGGATTATCATCTTCAGCAGATCTGAGGTACTGGGTACCATGCTACAGCATGGATTGTTCAGATCTTCATGATTTGGACTATACAAACTCGAGAGGCTGGTGAGGAGCCACTTCTGTGCTCTGTTGTGAGATCTGATAATCTGCCTTAGTTGGTCTAAGAAGTAAAGAATCTTTAACCACTCATTTTTTGTGCACCTAGATAAAACATGGGCAATAGATAATCCTGGTAACATGGGATTCCCACTAGCAATGCAAACTTTGCAGTGAATTCTTCTCCTTGTTTTGTATCACTTCTATCACCAATATGCCAAAGCTATGACACTGAAAAAATAGAGAGGAAACTGTAAATTCTTGATCTCTTGGTATGCCAAGAATCATAGAATTATAGAATGTCTTGGGTTGTATGGGACCTCTAAAGGTCACCTAGTCCAACACCTGTGCGGTAAACAGGGTCATCCTCAATTATATCAGGTTTTTCAGGACCGCATCAAGCCTGACCTTGAATGTCTCCAGGGATAGGGTCTCCACCACTTCTCTGGGCATTGTTCCATCAATGGTTATTGGAGATGTGGCCCTAAGAGCATATGTCTATTTATTCTGGGTTGTATGGCTGTTAAGATCTCTTTGTTTACTGATGATGGGAGCCATTGCTCTCATGCAACCAGAGTACAGTGAGTAGAGTAGGGTATGCTCTTGCCTTATGCTGGTTGTGTTGCAGAGATAATGCTGTGTAATTCCTAACTTGCTAAACAGCCCAAGTGTACAGAGCTGGTGAGTAATGGTACTGGTATACCAGCCTCTTGTCAGTGATTTAAGATGCATTGTTTTAAAACTATGCTTTTCAGCCAGAGATAGACCTACTATTTCTCCATGAGATCTTAGCTGAGATTGTGCCATCGAGTAAGTATTCAGTGGGTTGAGACCTCACCTGGAGTACTAAGTCCAGCTCTGAAGTCTTCAGCACAAGATGGACATGAACCTGTTGGAGAGGGTCCAGAGGAGGACCACAAAGACGATCAGAGGGCTGGAACACCTCTCCTATGAAGAAAGGCTAAGATTGCTGGGATTGTTGAGCCTGGAGAAGATCAGGCTCCAGTGAGACATTCTTATGGCTGGTCAATTCTTAAAGGGGGCCTACAAGAAAGATGGGGACAGTCTTTCTGGCAAGGCCTGTTGTGACAGGACAAGGGGTAGTGTTTTTAAACTACAAGAGGGTAGATCTAGATATCAGGAAGACATTTTTTACAATGAAGGTGGTGAAACACTGGAATGGTTGCCCACAGCAGATGCTGCATTCCTGGAAAAATTCCAGGTCAGGTGGGATGGGGAACTGAGCAACCTGATCTAGTTAAAAGATGAGTCAGCTCCCTGCAGGGGGGTTGGACTAGATGACTTTTAAAGGTTCTTTCCATCAGAAACCATTATATGATTCTGTGAATAAAATTTCAAGACTTAAGTAATAAAAGCTCAAAAATTTCAAAGGTATACAGTGAATTTACCTGCAGAGTAAGTAAAGTATATGCCCTTTTCTTTACAGTTGTTGGTGTTGGGATAATATCCTTCTGAACAAGTGACCTCAGCCGCATCTTGGAAGTCTTGCCCTCAAGGCCTTTCAGCTTCTTGCTTGTCCTCTGCACACACTCTGATAGTCTGATATCCTAATACTGAGGTGCCCACAACTACACACAGTATTCAAGGTGGGGCTGCACCTGTGCAGTGTACAGTGAGACAGCTACCTCCCTCAACCAGCTAGCTATGTTGTACTTGATGTACAGCAGGGCCCAGCTGGTCCTTTTGTCTGCCAGGTCACACTTATTGACATAATTTGCCACCAACCCAAACCTCTGTATCTCTTTCCATAGAGCTGCTTTGGAGCTTCTAGTCCTCCAGCATGTGTATGTAACTAGGACTGTCCCACCCCAGGTGGAAAATCTGGCACTTGCTATTGTTAAATTTCATATGGTTGCTGATTGCCGAGCTCTCAAATCTATCAAGACCTCTCTGTAAGGCATCTCTGCCCTCGAGGGAGTCCCCATCTCCTAATTTAGTGTCATCAGCAAACTTACTGAATGTACATTTGATTTCTGCGTTCAGATCATTTATAAAAACATTAAAGAGCACTGGCCATAGAACTGGGCCCTGGGTAACCCCACTGGTGACTGACCAACAGCCTAATGTGACCCTAGAGTCTTGAGTCCCCTAGAAAGTTTGCTTTAAATCTCACCTCCTCCACTTCTACTTTGTGAACTGTTTTTCTGTATACAGTACTGCAGAGGTGACCCACCTGTACTAGGAGATATCTTGACCCCAGTTTTATAAAGGCAGCAGACTTTCAACTCAATTCTTCTGCACTGAGTAGAGGGAATGAACTCCAGATAAATTCCACAAAATGAGTTCTACGTGTCAAAGACTCTGCTTATAGGGTGTCGTTTAGTCATGGTGGGAAAGGAAGACTGTAGTTAAATGAAGATTACTGTACCAATACAGAAATACATAACGCTGGTAAATACTTGTGATTGCTGTATTAACAGTACCGTTGTGATTAAAGTCACTATGAAGCACATAAAATAAAACAAATTACATAAGTAAAACTTCTTTTGCTGCTTCTATGCAGGTGGCTTTTTTGTCAGTGGTCTGGAGGTCAGGAATTAGATTAGGAGTAAAGTCAGTTTCCAGCCAACACTTAGGCAGTTGTGTTGGGGGAAGTATGCAGTGTAGATCTGCCTGAAATGGTAGGTGTGAAAAAGGAGAGTGATGCGGTGTCACACTGGTCAAACACACTGAAGCTGTAAGTCATTATGTCTGTCTTTGAGAATAGACCAGGCTACAGCAGTCTGCTCAGGGGTACAGCGCCTACATATATCTTGGGGATCAACTCAGATCTCCAGGTTCTTAGGATGCAGGGTGTGGTCTTCATTTTTAGAGTTTGTCTGAGGGGGGAATTGGGATGCAGTCTTCATAGGAAATGCTGACACAGCACAATAATCCCCTGCATAGTCACACAAGTAATTTAGGAAATGGAGATGAACAAATACTTAAGAAGTAACTCATTCATGGTAGTACACAAATGCTTCTGACTCTACAGTACAAATTACCCTAGTGACATTTGGTCTTTCAGTCTTGTAATGTGTGATGAGAGAGTCTTTGTGACGCAGTGATGGCTAAAGTTCTGACACATCTGAGGCTCTTGACACATTCGGTGTTGTTCATTAGCAAAATGCCACAGTACAGCCAGAGTAACTGTTGTATTGCATGCTTTTAGTCTGCAGCAAGCACAAATTTGAAATAATTTAGTAAATAATTTAAAACTGCTTTTGAGCAATAACTTCTGCAGAATCCAGGACTGTTAAAAAGCTTATTAATTGTTTAAGGCTTTTAAGTTTATTATCTTTTCTCTGCTCTTCTCCCCACCTACTGTGTGCAGGCCTATAAGGGGAATCTGAATATCTATAGAAGATTCAAGATAATTGTGTTTTGTAGGAATAGCATATCTGATTAAGAGAGAAAGGGAAATGATTTGCAGGGCATTTTGAAAGTTCAACAGCATCAATAATACCTTCAGAATTTATATAGAAATGTCCATTTAATATTTTAGTTCAGTATATCCAAACCTCAGTGTGCATGCTTGAGGTTTAGGTTCTCGCTACACTGATTGAATGTCAGTGAACTAAGGGTTAAATGACTTCTGATTAGCAGTCCATAGGTAGAGGAAAAGGAAAAAAAAGGTCACTCCATTTGCCAAGGGAGTTTTCAAATGAGACAGTAAAAACAACTACATTGATTTGTTGGCTTTATGGATGGGACTAAATAAATATATTCATATGGAGCTTTGACAATTCAGCAATCAAAGAAGAACATACTTTGCTGAAAAGCCAGTACTGACCTGATATTTGCATCCGTATGTTAATGGTACCTGTGTGGGGAACATTACAAGGTCATATTTCTTCTAAAGCTTACGCAGAACACGATTTGAAAATAAAGCCTTCCACTGTTCTTTCCTTTGTGCTTACTTGCAGAGTTCAGTGACATTGGAATGGTGATGCCTCTTTTGGCACTTTCAGTCAAGTCTGTGGTTTCCAGCATAGAGTGTTCTATGTACTGGTTTCGCAGAGTATATTCCTTCCTTGTTACCTCTCTTTAAAGGGAAGCTGCACTTAGTCTCAGCTCTTGCTTTTGTTTTATTTCAGCCTAAGAAGAAGATCTATATGGAGAAGCTTGACTTCAGTCTAGTTTTACTTTTCCTCCAGCAGAACACTAATTTAGTTTAAATCACTTTTCCATTCAGAAATATTTTAAATGTCCACTACAAGAGGGAGACTGAAGGAAATCTTGTTTTTCATTTCTGTGTACCACCTTTCCTCTGAACTTTCCTGATACTAGTCTTGAAGAGGCATTGAAAAAAAAAATACTAATTTGCAGGAATTAACAACAGATGCTAAGAACAGAAGTTCTGACTTTTTGAGAAATACATCTTGTCATAATCATCTTGCAGTAAGTGGGTGTAAGACAAATCCAGTACCATTCATATGTTGAGTTTGGTGGTGTATAAAGACACAAGCATGCAGGAAAATACAGAAGAGTGCACAGAAGTATCAGTATGGGATATGCTTTCCTCAAGAAACATGTAATAGTGAGGTTATTGAAATAAGATCGTCATGGTAGTAGTATGTAATATTATAATTTCAGATTAATTCTTGCCATGGTGGTGAAGTCCCATGAAATTTAAAAGGAAGTCAAGTTCCTTCTATCAATGTGGCATTTAATTTTTGGTTCTTCAGTCTTTTTATAGTACCTTCTGTAGATCTCATTTTAATTTTTAATGGAATCATATAAATTTCTTATAAAGAAGTACACAGAGGAGTGGTTTGCTTTTAACTACAATACATGAACTTAGCTGATTTGTACTATTGAACTAGTGCAAAATAACATTTCAACAGATAAAAAATTTGGTTTTTTCCTCACTTTAAGATTTATTTTTGAAAAAAATAGCACTATTAGTTGCCTACTAGATTAACAAAATTATCTGTGTTTCCAACAATGACAAACACTCACTTCAGTTTGGAAATCCAGAGCTTCAACCAAGTATTTAATTTTTAAGTTTTACTTTTGCTAACAAAAAAGGGGAAAGAATTGAAACATAAATTTGCTTAATTTTTATCCTGTTTTTTCTTGTCTGGAGGGCAACCACAGGGAGTTGTGGAAGCTGGGAATAGCATTATCATAGCCAGCCTGGCAGAGTGCTACTAACAGCAGTATGATTTAGCTTTTAGCATCATTTCTCATTAAGAAAGAAAAGAAACTCTGATGTAATAGAAAAAGAAAGAGACTATTCTTAGCGCTTATGTTGTATATATGACCCCTCTTCCCTTAGTTATCAGTGCAGACTGTTGCCAGTAGTTCAAAGGGAACTGAAGAGTTTATAATAGCCTGCTCTCTGCCTTGCCACCTCTGGCTTATGGGTGAGCTGGAAGCAGAGATGTGTTGGACACATATCCCAGGATTTCTTTGCTATAAGTCTACAGGGATGTTTAAAGCGAGTTGAGTGATCTCAGTGGTAAGACTTCCCCTGTTATTCTAGATCCTGATAAACCTCTTTGAGAGGTTTGACAGAGATAACTTGTGATGAGGGCTTGTAAAAAATTCATAACCAGGAGTGTTATGTTGCTAAATTGAGTTTTAGACTCCTGATGGGTTGAAGTGATAGGAGACAGCAGTGATAATTTCTCACTTAATGGAAGTCATACATGTTGTGAAGGTATCAAACAGGTTTTTGTAGATGGCCCCTGTAAAGGTGCTCACTCAGCTCAGCATGATCATACATGGTATTTTAGGATAATTCACAGTTAAGCTTAGGCTGTGATTCTGAAAGGCTTTGAGCTCTCAGGCCATGAAGTATTTGTTCAATAAGTCATCAGTATGTCTGCTGTCATTTCAGTACATTCTAGAACAAAGTAGTATGGGATTATCACTTGACTTTTTCCTTGTCACAAGAGCCAGGAGATGGAAAAGACTGTTGCTGTCATGGAGGGATGGATCACTTCTGTAATTGAAAATGGTGGGCAAAATTGCAATTGTCTAAACTGACTGGGAGATCAGTTTTAGACTGAGTGTTGGATGGTAGAAATGAAGGAATTTTTATTACAGTACCAACTTCCACAGGCGTCTCATGCCATGATCTGGAACTTGAGAGCCCTGGTAGCACAGACAACACGGCATGGCGATCTGAATAGCCACTGATATCTGGAAAATGGCTTGGGGACATAGAGATTTAACTGTCATTTCATTACATTAAAAAATATATCCTAATATTTTGTGCATTCTCTGTGCTGTCTAGAAGAGTGGCTAGTGCTTTGAATAGTGACGTGAATTGAGACTGCCCAAGGGGAGCAGTGATGCTGTCAGTGTAAGTAAGTGTATCGTTCAATGTTATTTTCCATTTAAATCTCACACTCTTGCAAGGAATAAAAAGTTAATAACACTTTGCTGTTCAGATATGGCGTTTTTAAGGTATAGAGAACACAGCTACAATTTCTTATGCTTGCTGTTCGTTCATCGTCTTATTATTAATACCTTGGAATCAGAAGCATTTGTGAATTTGCAGTCAAACAAACACTAGTTCCTGCAAATATTTACCAAGGAAAAAGTTTTGTGCAATACTTTGCCTCTCTTTGCACTTCTGGCTATAAATGAATGAACTTCACATTCAAGACTACATCTTGAAGTGAAAGATTCACTTCTTCAGTGTGAGGAATTCAGTTTTATAGGCATATAAATGGAGGAAGACTTATTACAGTCTTAGCCAAGGATCTTGGCTCTGGGTCCCATTTAAATGGTGATTTCTATTGTGGCTGACTGTTGGATGCTAAATAAGGAACATCCATGACCTAAAAGTGCAAGATGGTTCAGGTTAATCTCAGATCTGGAGGCTCCCTGGCTGGGGTTATGGCTGGTTTACATGCTGCAGAGATAGACATTAGGAAGGAACCAACATTAGTGGATCAGAGCTGAGTCATTCTCTCCATCCCTTAAAAAAGAAGTTATAATCTTTTTAGTAGCGGTTGCCTCAAACAGGGATAAACCCTGGGACGACAGCAGAAAAAATTCTCCATTGTTTTTCTAACAGACACAAGACATTCAATTCCCGATGAACTGTACTTAGAACATGTTTTTGCTGTAGAGGGTTTGTTACTGTCCTCATCTCCAAATAGTCAACTGTGCTGCTAAGGCTGTGTCAGTATCACTAATTAATGTGTTCTCTCTTGCTAGGACTGAAAGCAACTTTGCTGAACTCTATTAAACTAAAAGAACAATATTTGTTGTTTGTATCAGTCTGTTTTCAGTGTGTAATGCATAACATCAGTGTAAGAGCTTCAGCAGTTGTTAGGAAGATTTTAAAGATGGTACCTTTGATACCTGCAGTGCCTGTGCCTGTATGCAGTTTACTATTGAGTCTTGCACTGTGGGCTGCCCAGCCCCTTTGCCTGTGTTTGGTGTGATGCGCGTTGGCTCAGAGCAGGAAGCTTCTCACTGGGGAGCAGTGCTGCATCACCCCCAGAGAACGCTGCACCATAGGAGCAGTCAGCGTCAGACCCCGAGCCCTGGGTGGGAAGCTGGGAGCTGCTTAGTGACTTTAGTGCAGCACTGTGTCAGCCCCTCACTTAAGACATTTCAATTGTCACCATTTACAAGAGCTAAGGGAGGACTTGGGCAAGGGAGACAGGCTTTACCCTGCATCTGGTCTTTTCCATTTGGTGTAAGACTATTACAGTGCTTACATAATGCCACTATTGCAGTGTTCCTGGAGGCACAGGCAGCAGATCATGTGCCCAGAGGTTGCCTGATCAGAGAAATTATGGCTTATGGGCCCTTGTCAGAGAGTCTTGCCCCCTACCCTTCTGAACTGATGTATTATCAGCTCATAAAGTAGTACAAGCTACTTTTATTCTCTTGATTTGCTTGATAGGAATTAAGACTGTGTTTAATCACGAGGTATGATAAGCTGTATGTGGCTTATCCATAGTTTACATAATGTCCCTCAAATACAGGCTGGAGGCTCAGTTGGTTTTGGGATGACTGTGCTGGGCTTGTCATATGGCACTATTGTCATGGCTTGTATTTAACCATTTATTTAGAAATGTTTATTCCATTTCATGTGGCCTTTTGTAAAAGCTGTTAAAGGCAACTCTTAAAAACCCAAAGCTTCTAGGGTAAAGTCCTTTATTTATTATTATTATTTTTTATTTACAGTGTTGCATACATGGAAAGTGAATAGGTGATATCATGAAATATTTGTCAGTGTTCTGCCATTTCTAAACTTGCATGTGCCTTGTTGAGACTCACATTTTGATTGAAATATCATGTAAGTTCTGAAAACTCAAATTAATGTAATGAAACTTGTCATGGATGCACTTAAGGCAGTCTGATTCTTAAGATACTGACCTATTTATTAAGCAATCATTTGAATACAGGTCATCAGTGTGCAAACATGGAGATACATGGTTTACAGAAGAGACATTCCAAAAGTAACTATAATGATTACATGAAGAAACAAAAGATGAGTAAGTAGAGAACATGTAAAAACTCTCTTGAAGAGGCTCAAGTTGTCACAAAAAGTTCTGTCCGTATAAGAAAAGTTGTCATCACTGAGGCTTTGATCATGCGAGGAGATCTTGCAAGGCATGATTCAGGTTTCAGTTCTAAATTTTTGTGTGGAACTGCTGTTTTAGACATAGAATAGTTCTGGTCAGTCACTCCAAAACTGGTTAAAATCTTCTACATAAAATTTAAATAAATCAAACTGCAGTGAAGCAGTTGGATACTCTATTGGTCCTTCTCTCTCTCTTCCTTGTTGAGAGTTTCTGAGGAGTTAACCTTTGATAGGATGAGGCTTACACTCTTAAAATAAATTCTCAATAAATTAAAATATGTCTTGAAGTTACATGTTAGGCATGTGGGAAATGCTTGGAGTTAAATGCGAATAATCACTGAACACATTTCACAATAAGTTGCCTTCTTTAAGTATCTCAGCAGTGTCTGCTAACTTATTTACTGTATTCAGATGGAAGAAAAAAAACCCACTAAAATCAGAAATTGGCAAGTGATCACTTTGTACTAAACACTAGGTAAGAGATTTTGATTTTAGGCCTGTATGGAATCATATCAAACCCTAGGACTTGTACTTTGAATAAAGATTTCTCCAGATATCCCATGGAAGCTATGTAAGAGAATGTTTTAGTGCCTGTGTTCAAGTTAATGTATAACCAACTGAGATTCTTGACAGGAAAGTAGATAGAAACTGGAACTGAGGCAGCTGGAAAACGAAACTATATAAATTGAGATGCTACACCGACCCTCAAGTAACCTTGCTCTTTCTTACTGTAAGGCACTTATGAGCTAAATAAGGAAAAAAAAATATCATTATCTATAACAATAGTCCCTTCCCATAATGTGTCCCCCATGTGCAAAGATTTTAGGCAGAAAATAGCAAAATCTGTTACAGAGTTATATATATAGAAGATGAATGTAAATTATTCTCAAAAAAGTTGAATATGTCAATTTCCTGTGCTTTTAATCTCAGTAATTTATACTAACCTGTGGTTTTAAGAATAGTAGTTACTTTTGACAAAGAATTGTCATTGTTTAGAAATTGAATTTATGTTCTTTAATTTTCTGGAAAATAATAGGCTTTTAAAAATATTGCCTTAATGTCCTAAATAGAAAAAAGCTGGACATAGCAACTGGCTTCAGTAATAGCAGCAGTGCTGGTTTTCACCAGCCTAACAGTGGTTATCTTTTTGAGTGAATGAGTAATCCACAACCTAGATTGAACCCATCTGGTTTAGCTTGTTATTTAACTGCTGCCGTTTCTGGAATAAGCATGAGTTTGTCAGAAGCTTCCTGGAGATTATCTGTGCCAGAGAAAAGGAAATTGTAAAATTCTGATACAGAGAAAGTGATACGGAGTTTATTGCTTGGCTGTTTGCAATATTTCAACAAATGTAAAATAAATTAAATAAAAAGCTGAAGCTCACAATAAATCATTGTCTCACTACAAACTCAAGTTTTCTTGTTAGCTGCTAAATTAAGCAGTCAGCAGCTGCTAGCTGAGATGCATATAGGTCCACAGTCATGTGCTCTTAATGAGTCATTCTAATTATACTTACCTTTGTGTTGCCTAAAATTAGTTTCTCACCTAGTCATTGCTATATATGATATTCATCTGCTTAATATAGCATTTCTTCAGTTTGATCTTTTTGCTAGAAGATACATGATAATGGCCTCTTAGCAATGAATATTCTTAAATTGTTCTGTTTGTCATTCCAAGGGGTAACTGTAACCCGTTCTCAGATGTTAAGAACTGTTTCAGAAGTGTGTACAGGAGCATGCCTTTGGCTTAAGCATCAAGTTTGAGTAAAAATTTATGATTTCATATAAATGTGATAGCTACACAGTGCTTTAAAATGTAAATCCAACGTGAGCTGAAATGGTAGATACACTGGAAGAGCATTATGTTCTGATAATAAGGGATGAAAACAGGAAAAAAGATGTGTCTCAGTCAGCAGACTGGGTTCCCCTCTTGATTATTCCTGGTCAGACTGGCTGCAGTTTGCACTCATCTTGGACATCACTACTTGCGGGTGGAATCCTGTGACTTTTGCTTCCTCCAGACTGAATTAGAGTCAGACACAGTTCCCTGTCAGGTGACTTTAAGTACCTCTGTGGGCCAGTCTTATTTTGTTTAGCTGAAGAGCTTTGTAGTCAGGCATTGGTGGCAATCAAGATCAGTATGATGCAGCCATCTGTTATTATTTGGGGCACGTCAAGGGAAACAGATCATTATCCTATAAGCTGGTTTTATGCCGGCATAGGTTTACCATTCTCTGAGTTAGAATCATAAAATTGTTCTTGTTGGAAGAGAGCTTCAAGATCATTCAATCCAACTGTTAAGCCAGTGCTGCCAGGTCACCCCTGAACCATGTCCTTAAACACCACATCTACACGTCTTTTAAATACCTCCAGAGATGGTAACTCAATCACTTCCCTGCACAGCCTGTTCCAATGTTTGACAACCATTTCAATGAAGAAGTTTTCCATAATATCCAAGGTAAACTTCCCCAGACACAACTTCAGGCCATTTCCTCTTCTCCTACTGCTTGCTACATGGGTCAGCAGACTAACCCACACCTTGCTGTAGCCTTCTTCAAGGTAGTTATTGAGAGCAATAAGGACTTCCCTCAGCCTCCTTCTCTCCAGACTAAACAACCTCAGGTCCCTCAGTTACTCTTTAGACTGTTCAGCACCTTAATTGCACTTATTTGGACATACTCCAGCACCTCAATGTCCTTCTTGCAGTGAGGGGTCCAAAACTGAACACAGTATTCAAGGTGCAGTCTCACCAGTGCTGAGTACAGATTACTTCCCTGATTCTGCTGGCTTAGTCCTATTTCTGATCAAGGCCAGGATACTGGGCACACTGCTGGCTCATATCGAGCCAGCTGTTGACCAGTATCCCTAGGTTGTTTTCCACTGGGCAGTTTTCCAGCCTCTCTTTCTCAACCCTGTAGTGTTGCATGAGGTTGTTGTGACTCAAGCACAGGACCCAACACTTGACCTTGTTGACCCTTATACCATTGGCCTAGCCCCTTTGATCTAGCCTGTCCAGGTTCCTCTGTAGAGCTCCTCTAGCAGAGGATCTTCAAATTTTCTATGTAATATGATTTCTTGACTAACAAAGTTTTGTGAAGGTTCTGCATGTCAGTGTTGGGAGATCCTTCCATGCAGTTGTGTAGTTTTACTTTGGAAAGTACCTAAAATTGCTTTTTATGGTTTGTGGGTTTTTTTTTGCATCCTAAATGCAATTATTTAAATAGTTAAATAACTAATTAATATTAACAACAGTTAAATAATTAATAAACTGTCCTGGTTTGAGTGAGAACAGAACTAATTCTGTTCAG
>VWZY01003181.1:56769-71689 GCA_013399075.1 Chloroceryle aenea
TCTAGAATATAATGTCTTGAATACCAGCTAGAGCCATAGACACATGTTATTACTGCATGTAAAACAGTTTGTTGTGTTGATCCATATTGTATTATGATCAGTCCCAACTATGGTCATGAGTCAGTGAGATCATTGCTATAGTATAATTTGTTATCGGGGGATTTTATGGTCAGTTTTCTCTTTTTTGGTACATCTTAGAATTTCCAAGTATTAGAGAGCAGTTAGCTCAGCCATGCTTTTGGTTAGTGGAGGTATGTTTATTTAATTGTCTGGTCTTCAGGGGTGCTGCTGGTGAATTGCAGTAGTGTTTTGGTCAGAGCTTAGTCTTGGGCCTCTTTGTTTATGTCTTTTTTCTTTAGGTTTTAAAATACCCTTTGTCATGGGTATGTGATACACACAGTGTTGAAATGAAGAAAATTATCTTCAAAAATAAATATTAATCCCTTAGGTCTGTGGCTATGCGTTCATTTTGATAGGAAGTGGCCACTTCTTCCTTCTGGGGACTGTGACGGAATCCCTTTGCTGACCTTGATGCAGCTGCAGAAGCAAAGCTGCATCTGCTCCTGACCATTGTGCTATGTAGCAGGCTCACACACAGTGAACTGTCAGGCTAAGTGGAGCCGTCCATCATTTTTTTCTGATATCTGGGTAAGTTTCATTCAGTCCTTACTCATCCAGTCCCCTTTCTCTTTTGTTTTTGTTCAGTTTGGGGGTTTTTGTTGTTTTGTTTTGTTTTGTTTTTTTGGGGGGTGGTTTTTTGTTTGGTTTGGTTTGGTTTTGTTTTTGTTTTTTAATTTGCGTACATCTCAGAAGTACAAAAAAGCACAACACGATTTCAGTCAGTCAAGGGCATCAACCCAGAAATACCCAGTGCTTGTCTGAGCATTACTGCTGTAGTGTAGTGCTCTCCTGCCCGTGCTAACAAGCCAGTGCTTTGGCACATACTGTGCTTCCATAGTGAGTGTGAGACACAGGACGTGAATTTAATGAGAGAGCATTCAGCTTAATTTCTGTTGTGCTCTACATAACAAAGCAGATCTCAGCAATTTCTAAATGTGATGCTGTCAGACTGAAAGTCGTTGGTAGGTAGCTTTGGGTTGTTCTGTATGTAGTTAATAAATTATCAACACTGCCAACCACATAAGAATAAACAAAGAGTTTAGACTGGAACTTTGTTCTGCTGTATAGAGTGCAACCTTTTAGGCGCTGTGGCAATAGGAACACCGGAAATAAAATGTGCATTGGTACAAGAACACCTTATAGATATGCTTTCCCTCACAAACTCCTGTTAACACTGACAGATTCCAGCAAATGCACTTTCAGGTGCAGAAGGGCTGAGTTCAGAACAGTGCAGTTTGTACAGCTGTCAATGAATCATATTTAAGCCACGTTTTGTTCTCTTGGCCTCTAGAAGCTTCTGACTGTTCCTGGCATTCTCACATTTCCAGATGTTAAGGACTAGGCTGTCTTTCACCCAGCAGAAGGCATGTAGACTGGTGTACATTAATGTAGAGTTATAAAATACGCCTTAAATGGGCGTATTTAATTGCTGTACATTTCTTATTATGTTGTTTTGTCCTTTTTTTGGACCTAAGTATGACCTATTTATTTCTGCTAAACTTTTAATTCATTCCTGTACCAGGATAAAGAAATTTACAACACTCCTAAAGCTGTAATACTCTAAAAATGACCGGTTCATTTGCCTAACTAATGTATAGTAGTGTCTTCTTTACCAATCAACAGTACATTGTTGCATAATGCTGATCAGGTATTTGGACTGCCATGGTATGTGGAGATCATAGCAAAGTGTAGACTGTGCCCTAGCACTAACCTGCTATGCCTGCATGTGGAATACTCTAGTGTTTTCTCAAGTTGATGTTTAATGCATATAAATTAGCTGGATCAGTAACCAAGACTAAATGTTACTCCTTATGAGGAGTGAATGTAAACTCTGCCTCCAAGCTGGCAGCTTAAACCACTGCTACAGGAAAGACTGTTGTGTGATGAAATGGAGTAGGTGAGCTCAAGCAGTGCAGTGACATGGTTTAAGAAGCCATGGGTGATTTAAGACACCTGTCACCTATACCCAGATTGGATCTGCTACATGTTGAGGTATGCATGTGCTAAGTGAAGCAGTGGGAAAGAAGAGATTATAGTTTCTGCTGAATTTAGAAGCTATGTGGCTAGAGCAAATGTGTTATAATATATGTGGCTGAGATAAGATGGATCATGAACTGTAAGTATGCTGTACCTGGGCTCCAGATTAGGATTCTAGCTAGATGGGTACATGCACTGTCTTCTCTTCCCCTCTTTTTATGCTCTGTGGGCTCTCATATACCTCTGTATATGGTTTTAAGATCTCACCTGCCTGAAAGTACAGCATCAAAATTTATAGCTGAAGCATCTTCCCCCAAAGCTTTATTAAAATTGCTTTGGAGGTGTAAGAGAAGTATGAAAGTTTGAATGAATATGTAATTTCATGGTTTACACTCTCTTTCTAGAATACAAAAGCTTTATTTATTTATGGTGACAAAGCATGATGCGTCAAGAGCTGGCAACTGATAGTGTTCCAGATGAGAAAGCTGGTGCTGTGCACCACTCTAGGCAAGAAATTTGAGAAACCCCAAAACTGTTAGTGCTCTTGTATTAACTTTGTCCTTCTCCCAGAGTTCCCTATCACCACCCAGCTGAGTGAAACACTTATATTAAAGAAACACTCGGGCAGCTACCAATTTTTTTGGCACTCTGGGAAATTGATCACAGATGTCCTATCTATCTGGGGCAGTGCTGTGTCGGGCAGGGGTTCCACTGCTGCTATGTGGGGAACACATAATGATTTTGGATCCGAATCCAGATCCCTTTACACAAGAGTAAAGAAATCTGTGACATTTTTTTTGCCCACAGGTCCACTGAAGTGACTAGGTCATGGTACTGTTACCATCAGAAGTAGAAATAACCTTGTGGGAATAGGTAACATACGGTAATAGATTCTCTGCTCCTTTTCTGTACATCAGAAAAAAAAAAAAAAAAAAAAAACAACCAAACAAACAAAAAAAAAACAACAGAGATTGGTACATCATCTAGTTAATACAGCCACCTTTTTAATGCCAATTTCTTCTCTTTCTCATAGTGGCGGCCTGCTGGGGACAGAGAATGTTAAATAAGCACACAGTGTTCTGACTGTCCTCAGCTCTCTAGCAGTTTTTGAGCTTTTGCCAGCTTCTCTTTGCCAGCTTCTGAGGCCACTCTAGACTGCAAAGGTGCTGGGGTTATGACCAGCTTTCTGGCTGAACTTAAACTTTGCGGAGAACTGACCTTCTAAAGTGTGTGTTTGTTAAACATGCAAAACTTAAGTGTGTGAAATTGATTCACTTGATTATCCTGGATCCACTGCAGTGTCTCAGCTATCAGCATAGGTCTGTCACTGGAATGCATAATATTGATTTAAATTTTTGTCTGCCCTAGGGGAGTACTCACCTAATCTGTCATGGTGGATGCCTTTAGCAGGAACTTTCCATACAGACATACAGCATGGGACACTACTACATCAGCACTTTGGCAACAATTCTTCTGCTCTCAGCCTATTTTATTTCACTTACCAGTGGACAGCCTCCAATGTAATGAATGCAGCAGCATTGCAGCAGAGGCTCTGCAGTAATTCCTGTCAGTGCAGAAGCTTGTGGCCTGTTTTCATATTGCGCTAGTGCTGAATGTGAATGACTCCTCCTGTGATGCTGAAGTTGCAGCAATTCTGCAGTGTGGTCCTTGTTAGTAGTCAGAAAGCAGAATGTTACATCAGACTGTTCTAAGAAAGAATTCATCCAGGCACCGTCTTCCCTCCCCTTTGACAGCTTTAGCTGAAAATGAAAAAAAAAAGGCAAGTTAGGGACTGATTCTAAATGAGGAGAGTAAGAACACAGGACAGGTTCATAATGCATACTTCTTAAACTGCAGCAATGCTTGGGGATGGGATCCCAATCTCATTTTACCCTTCTTGGGAGAGTTAATTCCACTGAACGATTTTGCTTTTGTTCCATACTATCAGTGGCATTACTGGGGATGCTATTGCATGAAGAATTTCCTTCATGACTTGACAAGCTTTAGCAATAGCTTGTCTTCAGCATTGCCAGTTCCTGTGTCTTAGGTATGTTAGATCTATAGCCAGTTTCCCTTGTTTTTTGATCTGCCTTCACACTGTCAGTGGAGCTCTTAACAGGACCATGGGCCTTACTAGTAGCAGCTCTGAGGACAAGGAAGGTCAAGCTATTGTATATGTAGGTATACATATATACGATACTTTAGAAGATGCTTTGTGAGAGATGAAGTCAAACCATTTAGAGTCCAGTCACACCCTTAGTTTTTTACCTTGAGTTTCCAAATTTAAGTTCACTTCCTGATCTTTGAATAGTGAAGTTTATTGTTGATTCTATATTCAACAGCAGAGTCAAGGGAACCTTTAAGCCTGTGGCTTGTGTGGTGTTGTGGTAGAACAGGACAGGAAAGATTTTTAGCAGGAAGAAAGTGATTTCAGTGCTATGAGGGGATGGAGTATATTATTTCCCAATGAAATGTATCTGCTGAGTGACAGAAGGTCATATAATCTCAGTCTTATCTTGCAGATGCTTACCTTAAGTGCATCACAAAAACTTGTGTTAGATATGCTCCTGATGGCAAGCAGTAGCAGGTGTAAATTGATGCTCACAGTTTTCCCATGTGGTGGGCAAGTGTATTTCTTCATTTTGCCAAGGAGAAAGCAAAGCTTCAATGGCACAATCAAAGTCCCAGGAGATAAACAGTCAAGTTCCATGGAGATTCTTGGATCATTCAGATTTTTTGACCATTCTGCCTTTCACACCTCCCTCATGACCCCTTGCGGCTTCTGTAGTAGCTTCTCTGCTCCTCAGTTCTGCAAGGAAAGGACCTTCTGGTGATGAGCTCCAGCTGGCATTGTGGATGGCTAAAAAGCTATCCCAGGTGATGAAGAAAAATTTACTAGTAAATGGCCATTACTGTATCTTAAATGGCTGTTAAGCTGAGATCCTATTTTTGTTTTCCCACGAAAGTGCTTTGTTCTATGTTCTCATGCCATATCCTATTTACAGTCCCTATTTTGCGCAATGTGTTTACAAATTAGAGTACAATAAAATTTAAAGAATTTTAAATGCAAGGGAGAGGGTTGTAAGCTTTCCTGTCTTGTAAAGTCTTTTGTGTTTAATGAAGGTGTGGATTTTGCTTAGTTTCTCTAACAAATGAGTGCAATGTAAATGTAAGGCTAATCAAACACTTCTGGCTTCTTGTGAGATTTATCACATCTGTTGAGTTTCCTGAAGCTTTCCAAGACTAATAATATTGGATTAATTTGGCTTGTAAACCAGGACTTCCCTCATTGATGGCTTTTCTGGAAAGGCTTGATCAAGATCACTCTACCTCAGTTGAAATCAGATGTTAACTTCCTTTACAGTAAAGGATAAGGTGCTGTAAAGCAACAATGATATTTTCTACAGCCTCTTAGTGTTTCTGAAGATAAAAGGTCCTTCTTTTCTTTTATATTCTGATGTCAGTTGGAGAAAGAGGAGACATCTATGATATAACTAATTTATGTATGCTTTGAGATGTTTTTTTCTTTTAGTCCCTATTCTAATCTAGTTGAAGTCAGCAGAAAATCTCTCCTACTTACTGTTATTGATGAGAGTGTGATTTGCCACACGGAGGTATGCTTCATTATCTGCAGAGAACCAGGGCTATGACCATACATCTGCATCGCAGATGTCATATGTTCTCTTGGGTAACGAATTATGATACCATAAATACCAAACTGTGCCAGATCAGACAGACAGACAAATTAGCATGCAAGTAGCAGTTTTGTCTTACTCTAGCATATGCTTCTTATAAATGCACTTTCTCAAATGTTTTCTCCTTCTGAAAAGCCTACAGAGTCGGCAAACCTTCATCATGTGTACACAGACTTCTTCCCATTCAAATGTGTATTTTTCACTACTTTCTTGCAAGTCAGCTATGTCGTCTTTGTGTTTGCAAAGCTAACAAAGAATCACAGCAGACTGGAGCCTGACTGAAAATCTGTAATAAGATTCTGTCACTGTGCTTCCAGAAAACAAATCCTTGCAGTGACAGGCAAAAGTCAAAATGGCAAAAACTGAATGAAAGAATTACAGAAACCTGTGGAACAGATACTAAACAATCTGGAATGACAAATCAACAGGGTGACTTGCATTTAACAAGCATGAACTAAAAAGCATTATTTTTCTCCATCATTCATTTGTAAGTGAATGGAGCTGTTTTCTATAGCTTTCATATAAATAACGTTTTTGTTCCTACCACCCCATCTACTGTGTAGCAATTTGATAGGACTGTAGTGTTGACAGCCTCTCTTTTAGGAATAGAGAAGTTATGCCATTGAAACTGAACTATGCAGTAGATAAGAAATGTGGAAGGATAATCTCAAAAATATCTGAATGGAAAAAACAGTCTGGTAGGATGGCAGTAATGATAAAAGGTTTAAAGAAGTAGATTAGTGTTTGCTGTGTGCTTTGAGTAAAAATGTTGCTGTGCTTTGTATTTGGATCTATGAATGCATGGCATAAAGAAATCCTTAATTTTTCAGTCTTAGTGTGCCATGACTGCTTTGGAAACAGGGCATTCAGTTTGCACCATAGTCAAAGGCAGTGTATTGTGGTGGTAACCTATCCAAAGCTGTTTTTCCTACTCCTGTATAGAAGAAAAGCTGCCTTCTATACATGCTGCCAAACTAGTATTTCATTAAATTAATAAAGATGCAGATTTGGGTGACTACTATTGTAGTCGAGTGCTGATCTTGCTGCATTTTCAAGCTTGGGTAGTGGCATATCATACTGTGAAAGGATTTCTGGTAGCAGCTGTTTGAACTGTGAATTGTTCCGAAGGCACTCAAATACAATGCAGTGTCATAGTACTGAAGAATGTAATTCTCATGGAACAACTATTTAAGGCACATTTGATTTACATTAATACCTTGTGAGTAGTGAGAGATGACACTGTCAGATACATATCATAATTAGTTAGAAGACTGCTGGGTGTGATGTTTTACAAGTGATCATCAGTGTATTCTATAAAAGGTAACTGGAATTTTCAGCATATTCATTCATTGACTGCAGAAGCATTTTCTTTTCTTGTCCTGCATGACATGCTGCATCATGACAGAGCAATACCAAGAAACCCCCCAAAAAGTTAATTGCACAAACATATGAAAAATGGAGCAAATGGCTACTAAGACCTAGTAAGTTGTTTTGTTTCACATTAAATCCATCTACCAAACCACACTCCTGTCACTATGGCTTTATGTTCCAGGTTCTGTCACCATGTACCAAAAAACCTGCCTTTTTTTTACTATTATCTGCCAGGAAAAATCAAGTTTATTTTTATCTCTTTAGTGTAGCATTCTTGTCACTTTTGTTGTCTCTACTGAAACTATTCTGACCATCAGAGTTAAATTAATATTCTGCTTGAGTGGAAATGGCACCTTTATAATATTGTAATTTGCTTTAAGTCACATAGTACTTATTTTCAATCATACGAAATATGGATATCCTAATGGTAAACCATTACATTGTTAGGTGTGAAAAGGGTCTGTATATTTTTGATGCATGAAAAGTTTTTCATTACATTTTTCCCCTACCCACAAGATATTTGTGTGTTGAATCTGTTATTTTTCATTAAAATATATAGATATTTTAATTGTAATACTATTTTAAAGGCTTTTGGGAGGGAAGATGGAATGATCAACATTAGAAAGAGAAGGCATGGTCACAAAATAACTAACTAATGTTGTCTATGGTATCAGATTAGGTCTTGATTCTTCCATATGACTGAACAAGGAGGTGATATAGTATTACCATTTCTAAAGAGAAATTAAAGCAAGAATGAAAATGTTAAAAACTTGATGCAAGTGATATGGCAAAATACGCTTTTGTTTTCTGACTAGCTGTGGTTGTTAGGTGGTGATGTTTCTCACTGCTTCTGAATCTTTGCCACGAGAATAGATTCTCAGCTGATGTAAACTGGTATGGCTTCATGACTTATGATAATCAAATCTGACAGTCTTAGAGAATGATGAAGCAGTAGTCTTAATGAGATGTTTCAACAGGTGATTTGGAGGATGGATATAATGGGCTGAAGAGATATCTGAAGAGTATTTAGTCAATACAGGGATGACATAGATGTGGGATGTGGGCTCTGCTGCAAATGCTTGGGCTGTCTTTCTCAGGCCCACTGCTCTCAACTGTCCACTTTAGATTATGGCTTTGCAAAGGGGAAATTAGAATTTTCTGAGTAGAATTTTCCCTTCTGTCCTAAGGGGCAAGAATTTTTGAGGGTTTAATTTTTAATTTTTATTAAGTTCTTATACTTAATTTGAGTTCTCATCAATGACTGCTGAATGGCTGTAGTCTTGAAGAAAAGAAATCAGTATTTAAATTTTCAAGTGGGGTTTTGGTTCAGCAGGTCTTTTCCTGTGATCTATAACACACAAGTTCAGTAATAGAGACCACACAAACTCATCTGCATTCAGATTAGTGGTAAGAGAGTGTCTGCATGGACCTGCACATTTCTTCTTTATAGGAAAGAAGGGATAAATTCATTCCTTGGGGTTTTTTTTAGGATGTTTCTTATGTTTCATAGTATTGACATCTAATTAATGAACCATTTTGGGTACTATGCAAGGAGAAAATAAACAGCTGATAGCCATTTCATATTGCATAGCTAATTATAGGCTGCATGGGCAAGTGCTTGGCTATGCTGCACTTGCAGATTTGTTGGAATAAACTGGATTGAATTTCAAATTAATCAAATGTCTGGATTTTATTAATTGCTTGTGAGTGGTTAACTGTGGGTCTTCCTTCTCTTTATACTAAAAGAAAGCTATAGAAGAGTTAACACAGTGTTGAAACGAAGAGGAAAAAAGTGACATTTTTTTTTCATTTCCCCTTGTTTATTGCAGGAGTTGCTTTGCTGAAATTAGTAGTTACACTTAGTAAACGCAGTCTAAAGATGATTCAGAGGCACAGAGGAGTTTGTAAAATTAAATGGTGTTCAGTTCAAAGAGCTAAAAATTGAGAGAAAATAGAAAGACGTGCCTGATGAATTTCTTATGACAAATACCAGCCTGGAGAAAGATTAATATATTCACTGGATCATAAACCCCTGACTTGGTTGTGGAATTACACCACTAAAACACTTTGTGACTGACAATGGAATTGCTATAATCTATTTTAAATGGTGCCACATAGCAGTTACACTCAGGTCTGTCACTGTCACTTTTACTGACAGTAAAGGAAAACTCTGTTTATCATGTTCCACTGAATCAGGGTAATTAAATGGTAGCACAAAATAATTTTCAAATTATTTATCAAAATGAGTAAAAAATGGAGTATTTGCTAAAGATGTCACACCAGAGTTCCATTTCATTCTTTCTGATAATCTTTCAACTTTAATATTTTATATATAACTCGCATGAACTTCAAGCTCTTGCATGTTGTGAATACAGGGTTTTTTTTATCTATCACTTTTATTTATAAAGTTGATTTTTAATGGTAAGGGTAAGGCTGTGGCTTGAATCAGTATGGTTCTGAGAGTTCTCAGGCATGGGTGCCTTCTGGGTGACTAGAGTCAGCCATTAGGAGCTTCTTGCTCTGTGCTTAGGCATGATTATTACCTGTAGTTTTGCACTGATACACATTGGACAAAGCAGTTGGGGCTATTTTTGAGCTCTGATGAGAATATTTTTAATGCCATGATTCTTTCCCCAGTTCATTTTATTGAGTCACCTCCTTTTTCATCAGCACACACAACCATGGATATTTCTATTTGCTGAATACAGATCTGTTATTGATTAATTGCTTGATAAATCCCAAGATACAGACATTGATTCAACAAAGAAATAAAGATGTGAGCTTCCAGAATGTGTTCTTCTGATACTGCAAGAACATATAATATATTAATTTCTATTGTTTAACTTGAAGTGTGTTCGAAATAAGTTTTTCAGAAAGAGTAACATGTCTAAATGTTGTACCAACTTCCAGAAAAAAAAAGGGGGGTAGGGGGAGGGAGGGCAAAAAAAAAAACAAACCTAGGAAACAGGAAACCATGGTGGCTAGATTTTTCAGTTATTGCTGAATCTGTTTCTTGGATTGTTTTTGGTTTTTTGTACTGCAGAAAGTGAGTGAAAAAGTAGGAGGTGCAGAAGGAACCAAGCTAGATGATGACTTCAAAGAAATGGAAAGGGTAAGTCTAAATACACATGCATATACTCTTTTTTTGTTTATGACAGGAATTATTTGGAATTATTTTGAATGACCTAACTTTTATTTGGCAGCACTGAGCATCCCATTTCTTATTTTTACTTTTTAACTAAGGCATACATAGTATATGACATTCTTTATAAAGCGAATATTTCGTTCAGAGGTTAAGGATAATGTTAGCTACAAATTAGTTTCAGTTAAACCATTATAGAGGATCTCTGAAAACAAAGAGTTCTTCTGCAAGATGGTCATTTCAATGGCAAAGGGTGCCTGTAATTCACAGCTCCTTGAGCATCAGTCAAGAGAAGCAAGAGCTGATTGCCAAAGGGTGTTGACAGTGGCACTGGGATATTCATTCACAGGTTCAGAGATCCTGTTAGGCAGCCTCCACTGGCAAAGTTCCTTGGGTAGATGGAGATAACCCTTCAGCAGACTTAGTGAGGCTGGCAGTGGTAGCACTGAGCGTTTCTATGGAGGAGGAAAAACAAAAGCCACAGCTGTGTGTGTAAATTACAATATTTCAGTTGGAAGGATCTGTAGAGCAGGTTTTTTCCTCACTTCAGCTTTAAAAGGTACTAGTAAATCTTGTAACACAAGCTACTGCTAGGTGATTTGTAGAGTATGTATCTGATCTATAACTGATCAAGAGAAACAGAAACTATATGTGCATTTGTATAGTGAGATGAGGAAAAAACCCTGCATGGAAAATAAAAGAGAGGGGCATATTTTTTGTACTCCTTACAGCGGAAGTACTGCAGAGTTGTTTTACCCCTTCTGCCCAGCTTCTCTTTGAATGTGCCACAAATACAGGCACTGCCATCAAAACTGGAACATGTTAATGAGGATTCAGAAAACTGATTCAAGGTTTAGAGTGGAAAATAGGACATTGCAACAGCCATGGGTTAGTCCCCTATGTTACTCATGGACAGCATGGGTTGGGAGCCAAGTAGATAATAGCTCTATGAGATGAGAACAGGGTAAGCTTATTGATTGTCTCTGTGCTCCCTGCCTGGCCCCATGTCCCTTGCCATCTTTTCTGCAGGCAGTGGACATGCTTCTTCTGCCTGTCCCTGGCCTTCTGTTCTCTCACTCCAACTCTGCTCTGCAACCTAGCCGTTTCTGGGCTTCCTACCAGGCAGTTCAGCTACTTACTCAGAGCTGGCAGACTTCTTCTGCTTCTTTATGTAAAGCATAGAGTAAGACCTGGCAGATGGCAGTGCCAACAGGAAACAGGAAAGATGTCAGTCAGAGCATGCTGCAACCAACCTATCTCAGGTGTTCTTTTTTAAAATAGGAACTTGCCATTATGGTGAAGGGAGCTCACTCTGTGGGACATAAACTACCCTGCGGAGAAATGCAATGTGTCTTCATAAATGCAGAGTATGGGACAGGCTATAGGGATCTCCAGATCTGCCAAAGCAGCACTTTTTAATTTGAGGCCTGATTCTGAGAGGGACAGTAGTTGCATACATAGAGTATGCTAATGTGGAGTACTTCTTAAGAAAGCAAGAGTTCCTATTACAGTAGAATAAAGTAATGCTATTCAGTTCTAAGTACTTTGAATTCCTAGATACAAAATATTTCTTCATGAGGTCAGCCAGGGGAGATAAATAATCAGTGCATTCATGCGGACAGGTCTCTGGAAATGGGAAACTCAGTAATATGTAGTCTTCCTTTCCCCAGTTTTAACAGACCTCATTCTGAAAGAGGTAGACATCTCATTTTATCATTGGTGGTTGGGTTTGATTGACATCTGTCCTTCATTTTGCCAGTTTAATCACTGGGGCCACATGTGGATTATTCTTGAAATAGTTTTCAATGACCATTCTATCAAAAAGTTTCCCTGTTGCAGATGCTTCCCAGGGTGATGTATCAGCATGGTACAAGGAGTCATATCAAATTCCTAACGCATCCTGAGGTACTCTGTACTAATGACCTTAGTTGAGAATAGATCTGCTGTAAATTGAATTGGTGGACACATGCTTTGGTAGTTTTCCAGGTATTATCACCATTCCTGTACCATGGCTGTTCTCAGGGGAATAAAGATTAAATTATAAGAAGAGCTAAAAGAATTTGTCAGAGCAAAAAGAAAAACATCGTCCTTTTCTCTAACATATTTTTTCCATGTTTCTTTTTGTCTAACTCTCTATCCTTTAGAAAGTGGATGTTACCAGCAGGGCAGTTATGGAAATAATGGCAAAGACAATAGAGTATCTTCAGCCCAATCCAGGTAATGTAATTTCACAGTCTCACAAGTGCTTGCAGCACTTTTTGAAAATACTTTCTCACCAATATATTGTCTGACAGATCTGATCCTTACTGGTACAGTTAAGGTTAACACAAAGCTGGTGAGTTACTGTGAAGTAAAAGGCAGAAATGAGTACAGGCTTCTGTATTAGGCTACCAGAGGGAATAGTGACTGGACTGTTTTCCTTTTGTGTTTTCTTGCTTTAGGTAAAGGGGCAGCATACACTTTGGAATCAAATGTATTTACTTGAAGACTTCTGAATGTCAGCACTGTAAGCATGGAGGGCTCCTGGGGAGCTGGACATGGCTGTGGGTTCCCCAGGTGCAGCAGGGTAGGGCCTGGCAGCCAGAGCCCATCCCATTGCTCCAGCCAGGAGCAGGACAGCCAGGGGCACTGGAGCAGCTGCAGCCCTGGGCATCCAGTGCCTCCCTGGGTACGGGGACCAGCCGAGGCCAGGCAGTCAGCCCACAGGTGGGGATCTCAATCAGGCACAGTGAGGGTGTCTGTATAAGACATTGATTTCTTTTACAGTCTCCTGTAGTGAGGGAAAATGACTGGGCAGTCCTTTCAGACCATGGGAGGAAAGATAAAGTTCTAAAGCAACTTCCTCCAGGACATGGGAAGAGACTTGACAACTTTCATACGATCCTTTAGCAATTTCCCCTTATCATTAGAGTTACTACGAAAGGAAGGGTACAAAACAGCTATGACAAACTGGAGAAAAGGGCAGAAAACCAACTGTAATTAAAGTTGACTACAGTGAACCTTCAGAATAGAAATCCACTATTCGTTTCCATGGGGAGATGAAAGAACTGGTTTGTGATTGGGCTGATGGAAAGATTCATGCTCCTCTTTTGCCAAAGAATCCTCATAAGGAGGAGGGATCTGAAGCTATTATAATCAAGTAAACCATAAAATTCAAGAACTTTGAGATTTCTGTAGTGATCTACATAGTGAGCAAGAAGGTTTGACAGGGTTTCAGCTGGGTTATGTGTGTGCAAGATTAGTGCAAAGGTAAAATGAGGCACTCTGCCTACTGTAAGTACCTTAGAGTTTCATGGAAGTACAGACCAAATTAATTCATTCACTGTGAAGAATTTGCTTCCTAATAGCTGGAAGCAAATTCGAACTAGTGTGAAATATTTTAACTCCAGTGTGCCAGGATGAAGAACTGTTGCTAATGTAGTTTAACAGGTGATATTTTTATGTTAGACCACAGAGGAAAGTTGGATAATTTGATGACTCTGCCAGTGGATGGAAAAAAGGAGGAATAATATTTACAAGTTCAAGATCTGCTAGAGAAAATAATGATGACTAGAATGGTTTCTATGTCAACAAATGAAATACTGTTCATGACTTGAGTCCACAGCTTCATTGCTCATCGTCAACAAGCACTCTGCAGGGAAAGCAATAGGACTGACAAACATTATGGGAGTAGTGATAAAATTAACTACTGTCAAGCTACTTTTGTGCAACATCATATAGACTGAGTAATAAGCTTTGGCTGTTTAGTGCTCTCTGGCTGCCTTCCTCACACATCTAAGTGATTGTGATTGCTGTGAATCAGAGAGCAAAATTCCTGGAAGTAGCTAAGCCTGTGAGTTCAGGCACCTCAGGCTGATACAGGTTTGCAGGACTGCAGGAAAGAGCAGTTACCATACTCTAGCTACATATCCCTTAGTCTGCTTTTGGCATGTGCAAGTAAAATCAGAAAATTAAAATGGTAATAGGCATGAGGAAGATTTACTTTCTTGCATGGCAAATGAGATCATGTAATTCATTCCACAGTTGGGCAACAGCAGCAGATGGAGTAAAAGGAAAGGAAAATTGTCTCTTTTTAGATCTTACTTGATCTTGGATAGGTGAAATTGTACTTTTGTACTTTTTTTTGTACTTTTACAATTGTCAATTGTAAAAGGGCTCACTACAGTGAAAACAATTGGATGGAGAGTAACTTCTTTTTTCACTAAAATAAAGTTTCTATTTAAAATTTTCCTGACACCTATATTACTATTTACCTGGGGCAAAAAAAAAATGCTGATTTCCAGTATTTCCTGTTTGCTTTCTCATTTTCATAAAAAAATAGAAACATTACATTGGGAAGAGGAGGAAAAATAAAAATATTATTGAACAGTAATATTTAACAGAAGATTTCTTTTATAAGTTTACCTGGGTTTGGTAGGGAGAAAAGGGTCTGGGAAATAGCACACAATCCTTGATAAGTAAGATGTGCCCTGGAAATATCAATATGTTTGGATAATGCAGTGCTAGAGATTAGTGGGATGCAGCATTGTCTAACTTCACTGAACAGTTAATTAACTAATGCTGGGAGGAAAAAGGAAACAGAAAAGGAAATTGAAAAGGAGGGAAGGGAAGGGAA
>VWZY01003181.1:71737-84353 GCA_013399075.1 Chloroceryle aenea
AGATGAGTGAGTACAGTGAGGAAGTTAGTGAAAGAGATGACGAGGCTGTAGTTGGTGTGAATGAAACATATAGCTTTGTAGACTTCCCAGTTATGAAAAAAAACCTAAAGGGCAGCTGAAAATACCTAAGGTTGAACATGGTGAAATCTCAAAGACTTCCCATGCAGCTGTACATGACCATAATTTCAAGAGAAAAAGGTGCAGGATGAACAAAATTGCAAGTACTAAGAGTGAACAATTGATCCCACTGCCAACTCTTTGGACAGTATTCTTATGATTCAACATGGCTCTGCTAACAGTTATTATTAAGGTGAATCATTAGTGACACCATGAAAGACCATGTAAAGGAGAGGGAGTGCAAGTGGGAAAAGAATCAAATGGGTTGCTTCCATGTGGTGTTTTGTACATCTCTGCCTGTCCTCATCCAGGCTGAAACATGACTTAGAGAAGAAAGTACGTGGTAGTAGCAAAACAAAGCATTAGAAACTAATGGTTCAGGGTGGGATTTGGAGATTGAACACAAATTTACCTCTGCTCCCATGGAATTCACTAGAATCAACTTTAAAAGAAGTGGAATGAGACCACTGGTGAATATATTCTAACATTTCCTACTAAATCTGGATTCTAATGTAATCATTATTAAATTATTAGATGAATCATTGAAGCATGATTTTTTCATGCTTAACTTTCTTCTCTTTATGACTTATTTCTTGCCTTTCCCTTATTGTCCTTTAATCTCTTTCATTCTTTCCTGTACCTTTTGCTTTCTGCTCTTTATCTTCATTTTTTTTATATTCCCCTAGCATTTTTTTTCTTTTATTTCTGAAAATACTTCCATTTGTAATTGGTTTAATTCAGCTTGCTGCCTCTATTCCCCTGGCTTTGTTTGTCCTTTAGTTTCTTTTGCACTTCTGTATTTTACCATTGTCACCATCATTTCAATGCCATTTTTGAAGGCCAGATGCTTCATTAAAATGCAGTTTCTCAGATTGAGCAGTGAGTCAGTTTGTAGTTCTGTAGTGGGTAGAAACAGAAGGAGTAAAGAAATTCAGTTGCTGGAAAGTATGATCTTGTGGCACTCAAGGGTAGTGAGAAAGCTTACACAAACATAATTACTAGATGATAAAAATACATTCTTTCATAACTGTTTCCTCAGGCAAAATAAGTACTAGTGACATTTGCCTGATTTTCCCATGTCTGTTTCTGTGTCTAAGTCTGTGAATACATTTGTATGCCATGAAGTGAAACACATTCATCATCAAGACCAATCTCTTAATATGCCCTTTCAGTAATAAATTAAAACACTTGTTGACTGCTGTCCACTAATGTTTTGTTTTGCTGCAGAAATGCGTGCAAAGTTGAGTTTTGACCAGTGAAATCAGCACACAACAGTGTAAGCTACTGCTTTGTAAACAGAAATAGTAGCTCATAAGATCAACTAACAAAGTTAAGCCTTTGCATGGAGAAAAGTAGAGGCATTCACAGCTTCCATCCTGTAGAACACACAATAATGGAGGTAGAAACACCCAATGAGTCAGCTTTGCTGGCAATAGGATTCAACTGGCAAAATTTGAAGTCAAGTGCCATTAATTACTTCACTCTCTGCAGGCCATTTACATTCAGTAGTTGTAAAAATTCATTAATGAACATTATCAAACAAATTGGTGCTTTTATGTTTGCTGTCTTTGTTTTTTTCAATTACGATAATTGTGTGCTTTCATCTGATCTGCAGTTATGTATCCAAAATAAAATCAACTGAAAACTGTATTGAAGTAGGAGTTTCCCAAAATCACCATAAAAAGAAAAAAAATGTTTCAAAGGTTGTTGGTCATCATGTCTAGGGATATAGACTTTATATAATATTCTACAACAGAAAAAATTTCAAACATTTAAAAAACGGGGAACAACAGCTTAATCTTCAGTGTACCTAGTCTGGATTTTCCTTGAAAGGAAGACTGGCTCAATCTGCTATCCATCTGGTTCCTGAGGATTTTAAGATTAAGAATTTGTGGGTAGTTTAAAGATTTTTCTGCCTGATTTGTAGCACATGTCAAACATGCTATCTTGGGAGTCTTCCTGGACTTTCTTCCATCCCAAGTTATTTCACGGAAGCTTTGATTTAAAACTTCAGGACAGAGCCTCCTCTCTGCCCTACCATTACAAGCAAAAGAGTCAGTGATAACAATGTTTAATTCCTTTTACAAGAATGTCATACTACAAGAAGGACATGGATGTGCTGGAGCAGGTCCAGAGAAGGGCCACAAGGATGATCAGCAGGCTGGAGCACCTCTCCTATGAGAACAGACTGAGAGAGATGGGGTTGATCAGTCTGGAAAATAGAAGGCTCTGGGGAGACCTTATTGTGGCCTTCCCGTATCTTGAGGGGGCCTACAGGAAAGCTGTGGAGGGACTTTTTAGGCTGTTGGGCAGTGATAGGACTGGAGGGAATGGGTTAAAACTAGAGAGAGGTCAATTCAGGTTAGACATTAGGAAGAATTTCTTCACCATGAAGGTGGCAAGATACTGGAATAGGCTGCCCAGAGAGATGGTGAAAGCCCCATCCTTGAAAGTTTTTCAGACCAGGCTGGATGGGGCTCTGAGCAACGTGCTCTAGTGGGAGGTGTCCCTGCCATTGGCAGGGGGGTTGGAACTATCTGATCTTTATGGTCCCTTCCAACCCTGACAATTCTGTGATTCTATAATTCTTTGCTCTAAAAATTAATAATCAAAAACAGGGCTTCAAAAACATTGTAAGTAGCTCAGGCAAACTTAAATAGTGCATTCCTGTCTCTGTAGTAGAATTAATGCATATTTTTAACTTCTATCATTTATCTGCTTCAGCTTCCAGAGCTAAACTCAGCATGATCAACACTATGTCAAAAATTCGAGGCCAGGAAAAGGGACCGGGTTACCCTCAGGCTGAAGCCCTGCTGGCAGATGCAATGCTGAAATTTGGTCGAGAACTTGGAGAAGAATGCAACTTTGGTAACTTGATTACTTTTCTTTCCATTATAATGCCATTAGAATGTAGTAAAATTGAATACAACTTTCATTATCAAAGTGTTACACTCTTACAAAGGAAGAACTGCAAGTAACATCAGAGCTCTGCTTCATCAGAACTCTTTAAAGTCAATCTAGGCCTGTTGATCTTTTGCAGATTTGGACTGCAGATTTTTTTCTTATTTATTATATTCAAATGTTTCTGTTTGGACCCATATCCATATGGGCGTTAGACTATCTGTCATAGATTTATGTTACTGAGGATGTGTTTGGTTGAAAGATGTACATTCACAAATCGTATTATTGTCTATGCATGTGTATAGTAAAATCTGTATGTTCTCAGAATCCTTACAATAAATGCTTTTGTCTTCATTAAAGGCAAGGAATAAAGACTAATATATTTTAATAGACTTTGACCTTTTTTTTTCTAGCCAAATTCTACATTTTAAGGAGCTAGTGAATACTCCTATCTATCTGTGATCCATTCCTCCCGCCATTCCCCAAATGAATTTATAGCTGCTTCAGTTAGAAATGTTAAACTGAGGCTTAACGTGGTGTTCCTCAACAGTAGTAGTCTAACTAAAAGAGAGGACATTAACAATAGGATCCTTTGTCTTTCTGTCCTGTTTGTGTGAGCTTCTCTGTGACCATTTTTGTATGGCAACACACAGGACCCTCAAATAGCACTGTGGCAATTCTATTTCCTATTTGAATCTTCATAAAATGTTATTCTTGGAATAAAGACATCTGCAATGGAAAAAGGTACTTTCTTGTTTGTTTTATATAATTTGCTAGCTAGTTTGGCAGATGAAGGTTGATTTGTGCTAAAGACTACTTAATTGTTCCTTTTAATTGGTTGACTCTCATTAGGTAAATTTCAAACACATTTTTAAAGGGAAAAACAACTAAAAGATTTAGTTTGTTCAAATTGTTGTGTATTCCCTGATGATTGCAGCAGAATAGATGCAGCAATTATTTTCACCTTCTTAACTAATAGCAGCTATTATGGCTGTTTGTCACTCTTCATCCACATCTGGCAGGCTTTCCAGTTTTGCAGTGCATTACTGGCATCCACTTCTTGGGAGACAAAGCTCCTTCTTATTTCTTACATTTTTACATTTTCAGATATTTGTATTCTTTGAAAGTGATTTTTTTTTTTCCACCAACCTACTTCTCAATCCAGGAGGGTATTTTTGATCTTCTTGCTTTTTTTTTTTTTTTCAGAGGAGGTAAACCAGACTGGTAACTACTGTGGCCCTCAAGTTAATCACGGAGGAGATATCAGAAGGCAGCTAATTCTTATTGAAATTTATGAACTTGAATTGATATGAACATGTATGAAGTTGATAATTTCATCAAAAAAATCTTTCATTAAAAAAAAATTGATGAAATTTTAAAGAATTTTTACTTTTATACTGTCACCAGTCTCACTTATACAAACAGGGAGACCAAGACTTGTATTAGAGATGTATTTTTGCATGCAGTCTAGTGTCTGTTGATGGCAACATGAGCAAATACAAATAATTCTTTACTGGTATGTTTGTTTCACCATGAAGAGGAATGAACAGACAAAAAAGTGTGAAGCAGGCAGTCTTGATGGAGCATGGATCCTCAAGTTAGGCTGTGTTATGAGGCATAAACTCTGGGGCTGCAGAAGTCTAATGTTCACATAGCCCTTTCACGCAGTGAATCCATCATACTCTTGTTTCTTTTCTATATTTGAGAGTTAAAATGAAATGTTAACTGAAATTTGCACGACTCAGTTTCATTCTACAGTGAATTGGAACTACAGTATTTTGAGATAACCTGGACATCTTTTCTTTCAGGACCAGCACTTGCAGATGTGGGAGAAGCTATGAAGGAGCTTTCTGAGGTCAAGGACTCCTTAGACATGGAAGTGAAACAAAACTTTATTGACCCCCTTCAGAATCTTCATGACAAAGATCTGAGAGAAATACAGGTATTGCCATCAATGTGGCATTTTAATAATGCCAAATGTCCAAACTGTGTAAATCTTCAAAATCTATGTTATTTTTGTAGTTTAAATGGACTTTCAGATTTGCAGATGATCTGATTTTAGTTCCTGTTGGCTTGAGTTTTACTTTTCAGTTCTGTCTTTCTTGTTGATGGTTTAGAAAGGGGAAAAAAAAAACCTCTTAACATTTTTTCATGGTAGCATCATCCAGTTTATGTCGGTGTGAACATAGTACTCTAATACTACTGTTTGAGAGCTCTTTTCACTAACTAGATGAACAGACATTTGCGTTCATTTTTTTAATGTATGACACATGAGGGTATTTTGATAGTTGCCTCTAGACTAGCACTACCCTTCTGTCTGTATGAAGACTGTTTCCAAAACATTTCCAGGAATTTTGAACATGAACACTTCCTTGCTTGCATGAGTTATGTAATTAATAATCCAAGAGCCACCCATCATTTATAGAGAAAAATCGTTTGCATATATACTTCTGCAGACACAACCTGCAGTTGAACAGCCTCCCAGTTTAGGAATTTATTATCTGTATCATTAACTGTTCTTCTGAGCACAATTAGACTTTAATATTCTCACACATATGTGGAAGAAATATATCACAGGCAGTTTAATGTAATTTATGAAGTTGACAAAGCTATAAATATCGTAACAGATGACATTGATTCTTCTGAGTAAAAGTGAACACCTAAACTAACCATGCTTATGGTGGTAATATTAACTTTAGGCCAGCTTGATGTGGCAGCTGCTGAAGAGAGATTGACCTGAATGTTAATGTCAGTTAACAACCTGAAAAATCTTTAATAAAAGATAACATTAAGATCCTTTGATGGTCTGATGGAAACAGTAAAAATATTTTCTGTCTTGCTTTTTTTATGTGAACTGTTAAACAGGTGAAAAAGTACTAACATGCTTTAAATAGAGTTTTCTCTTAAACATCTAGGGAGAAACCACAGTGATTAGGTAATTCTTCATCAGAAATAAAAAGCTGGAAGTTTGAATGTCTTTTATAAAGGTGACAGTTGCAGTTATCCATTCTGTGTGGCCTTTCTTTAATGTTGGACATCTGTTATTTAGACAGCAGCGCACCATCATTTCTTAAGTGATATGTAAAACCACCTACTTCATTGTTCTGTATTTCTTCCCTCTGGGTGAGGGTTGATACACAGCAAACAGCACATGCTTTCAAATGTATAAGGACTATCTGATTTCAGTGCAGTATAAGGAGAGCTGGAGAACATCCCTTACTATGTGCTTCTATTTGCTTTTTTTGTTTGTTTTTAGCATCACCTAAAGAAAATGGAAGGTCGACGCTTGGATTTTGATTACAAGAAGAAAAGGCAGGGCAAGCTCCCTGATGAAGAACTGCGCCAAGCTCTGGAGAAGTTTGATGAATCAAAAGAAATTGCTGAGTCAAGCATGTTCAACCTTCTGGAGATGGATGTGAGATATCCCTTGTTAATGTCTGAGCTGAATCTTAAAAGATAAAGTGAGCTGAATCTTAAAGTCTTAAAAGATACTGGTTCAGTGCTGAAGGCAGTCTAAAGTAGTCTAAACTTGAAAGCCGTATTAAATCCATGACACCACAGATTCCTGTCACTGTACAGTTGGGAAGCACTTGCCTACTTTTGGACTCTGTGGGAGGCTCAGAATCTACAGTAATGTGCAGCATGTACATGTAGGACTAATATTATAGGTATTTTATAGGTAACAGATAAAGAATATAAAACACTTTTGCGTCACTGTGCTTCCTAACTACACTTACTTACAAAACCAAAATATCTTCCTTCTTAGAATTATGTAAATATAAGTCATGATTTACTTAGGTGTGGGTTTAGGATTTGAGCCAAGGCTTTTGCTCAAGTGTGTGGGTTGCTGAGAGGATTGGTAAATATCCAAGATGATGAACTCACAAACATATGATCTCTGCTGTAACCAGATGCAATAGTGATTAGGAAAGCCAGAGTTAATGTGACTGCTCAGAACTGAATCTGCAGCACATTTTTTCCCTTACAGACTGGTTTAGGATTGAGCATCTATTGGGTTTTTTTAATCTTCTATTTATAATTAACGTTGAAACTGTAAAATCAAGTGAGAAACAATTTTGGGAGAAAAAATACCTCAGCTGAAATCTGTCTTACAGAATATGTGATCAAAGGAAATTAATTTTAAATATTTCTGTTGAAGTAAATTATTGGATTTATTTAAAGTTTAAATACACAATTTAATTCTTCATTTTGTGCCCAAATTCCTTTAGAGGAGTATAACAAACCTGAAAGTATTTGCCTGTTAGAAATTAAATATAGCTGTGCTGAAATTAAAGAAGTATGACAAGTTTGTAGTTTTAGCCTTGTAGCAACATCCAACCCTGTGTCGCCAGATAGTGCTGGTCTGTATTACACTGCTGCAGCACTCTGTATTATGGAAACTGCTAGTAATTGCATTGCCCACACAAAAGTTTTGGATACTTTTTCCCTTATGAAGTAGAATTTTATCTGCCTTTACTACAAATATTCTGTATCCAAGAGAACATAGTATCTTCCTATTTTGGTCTGCTTCACAGGCCAGAATACAACAGAAGCATGACCATAGTCCCTGTGGTTCTGTACACCTCAAAGGCAGGGAAGGAGAAGGTGTATTATGCTCTTATTAGGGTCTCATTTTTACTTTGATAGTGTTTGCTGAATGAGGTAGGTCTTTACTCAGTATTGCTGAGCTATTAATACTCACCTAAGATCTGATGTTTCAATGTCAATCTTCAGATCGAACAAGTGAGCCAGCTTTCTGCTCTTGTACAAGCCCAGCTGGAGTACCATAAGCAGGCCACACAGATCCTACAGCGAGTTACTTCTAAGCTGGAAGATAGGTAATTCACTTTTTGTACGTTTGTTGAATTGTGGTTTTTGTTTTACAGAGGCAGAAAACCTGTGAGTAGAATGTAATGTTGTTATCTTTTGCAACTTGATGGTTGTATGTTTATGAAAACAAAAGCCATTTCATTAGGCAATTGCAAGTTGAAGTTTATACCTTTTGTTGATGCTTATACTTCTGAGTATGACCAAATGAGGACTGAGTTCAGGAAAGCATGTCAGCTTAGTAAATCTGGTAAATAAAAAAAAAATAACTGAAAACAAGTGTTTAAAAATGCTGGAAATCAGTGGGACTTACAGCTTTGGATTCCTTACCATTCCACCATGCATTCACAAAGTAGTCTTTCTGAGGGAAGATGTTAATGATTGATATATAAAAAGAGTATCTTGTTACATTCCCATCTACTTGAAGATCTTCCTGAGCCACTTAGAGAAACCCCCATCATTTGCCACCATATCGAGTACTGCTTTTTTACACTCTTACTATCAAATCAAACTTGATACAAGGTTTAAATGAGTTTACCTCTTCCATCAGCTTTTCCATAACTGTGATTGCTATCTCAGAATTGATACTGTATCTTTTTAACAGAAGTTTATAATTTTTAGTTTAGAATTGTTTCTCTCAACACAAAACAGATTGTACATCCTTTAAATGAGGAAAATAATGTTTGTAGATGTTAATCAGATACCCCCTGACATGTCCTTCCTTCTTGAGGAAACTTAAAACACAGGAAATATTTCTTTAGTCTATGTGGTTCTGGAAGATTCTTCCTAAAAGTTGGACATAATTCCCAAGAGCAGATAATGTTCACATACCGTGTGAAGGCAGCTTTATAATGATGCATGATTTTTTTACTGCTTTCTGATGTCATTCATGTAGATCTGTTTCTGGTACTACTGGGACTGTCAGTGTTTATTTTCTCAGAGCACACAGTCTGTAAGCCTCATCTAATTCATAGTCTTAACATTTCTTTATGATTAGGAGCAGCACTTGTTTAGGTAAGTAGGCTGCCCAGCAGGCTGTTTCTACATATAGTTTGCACAACTGTCTAAATGGCTAACAGAATGGTTTTCAGCACTTTCAAATGAATACTGCAGTTACTTTTCAGAAGTATTAAAAAATCTTCAGGAGAAGGTGGGTTGTTCTGTAGTCTTTAAATTATACCATAAAGCACCTCTCTCTGCAACAGATTTCTCTTTTTTTATCAGTTCAGATAATCCTTAGCCCTTTCAAAACTTCTGCTTAACAGTATTTTGCTCTAAGTTTCATCTCTGAATGATTTTAGCTTTTCAAGGACCTTGCACCAGACAATTACCTTCAGATAATCAAGACTGTTATATTTCAGATCAGCTGAAGTAAATCTTTTTCATAATCTCACTGTGCATCTCTAACTGTAAAGAGCCTGCTGGCTATATCATCCTTTGTCCATACCACAGGACACAAATCAGAGCACAAAGATATGCTTAACACCAAGGACCAAGCAGGAACGTAGAGCTCTTATTATTTGAACTATGGTGCTTGTTTCATAGAATTATTAAGTGTAATGACTGTATTATTTCTTTCTCCAAAACTTTACTGTTTTGAAAAGTAACTTCAATTCCTGAATGAAACACAGCAAGAACTTTTTATTTACATTTTTTTTAACAACTTCATTAATTTCTATTTTTTTGCTTTTGTTTTGTTTGGTTGGTTATGAAGAAGTAAAGCAGTCTCTAAGGACAGACTAATACTGATAATATTTTGGATAGTGAGGAAATCCTCTTTATCAGAGCCAAAACTGGTTAAGTTCAAAGCAGATCTTTTCAACAGATAAATTAAAACGTGCTGCCAATAGCAAGTCTGGGACAGATCTGGAAAAATTTAGAGAAACCAACTTCTCCTTTAAATACAGAGGCCTTACCTCAACTATTCTTTCATATGCAGTGCTAAAAATATATGTGGCAGTTGTCCTGCATAAGATGCTCTGATTCTGTCCTCATCCCTCACCTGGATTTTACCCTGGAACGTGAACACAGACCCTTTCCTAGAAATTCTAGATTTTTCAGTTAGAAGAGTAAGCTGAAATGAATTATACGTAATATTTTTATAGAGTCAGGAAAACTGGAGGGGTTTTGCCTTTGTGAACTGCATGCCTTTATGAAACAAGTATTCTAGATTACAAACAAATTAAGTATGCAGCTGAAGACAGTACATTCCCATGCAGTCTCCTCTCAAAAAGACAAGGGTTGGCATGGACCAACTGAATAGTTAAGACTTGACAGGGATAGAAGCAAAAACCATGCTAAAAATGGAGGCAGAAATGTTTGTGCAGCCCTCTGTAAGCACTGCTAATCATGTAGTACATTTTTCTCCATTAAAAGTCCTTTCTTATTGCAAGACAGAAGGAAGACAGATAAAATGCTAGGTTCCTAGAGTGAAAGAAAAATAAAAAACCTCCTGGTATAATCACGTCAGGTAGATTTGGGTAATTTCAACTAATGTTGTAAAAAAAAATTACTCCAAATGCCAAATATTGTTTATCTGCATGATTGTTGAATGGGAACTTCAGACATGGAAATAATGATATTCAGTGCATCTCATCTGTTAACCAGCTCTTGACATTTAACTTTGTGTTTTGGCAGAATAAAACAAGCATCATCTCAGCCCAGGAGAGAATACCAGCCCAAACCACGCATGAGCCTGGATTTCACAACTGGTGACAATACTCACCACAATGGAGGAATATCGCATGCCACCACACCCAAACCATCAGGTAACAGTAGTAGCAATGTAAGAAGAAAAGCCATCCTTATCTGATATTTTGCTACAATGCAGAAGTTCCATTCTATTTTCTAGAGATTAATTCTTCCATAGCGAGAGAAAATGATAATGAGGATAGCATAGGGGAGAGCTGTCTGAACTATTACTTCTTTGTAGAGTGTTCACATCCCCAAGCAGGAGAACAGGGATGGATCATCCACTGCTTTAAGTGTGTCTTTGGGTCCAAAATTTCCTTATTTCTGAGAAGCTCAAGGAAATGCTACTGTACTAAATTCACCTTGAAACACACGTCTTTACAAAATAGCCTGGAAAAGAGAAGACTGAGAGGGGATCTTATTAATGTTACAAATATCTGAAGGGTGGGTGTCAAGCAGAAAGGGCCAGTCTCTTTTCAGTTGTGGCCTGTGATAGGACAAGAGGTAACGATAGCAAGCTAAAACATGGGATATTCCACCTCAACATGAGGAAAAAACTTCTTTACTGTGAGTGTGACAGAGCCCTGGAACAGGCTGCCCAGAGAGGTTGTGGAGTCTCCTCTAGAGACCTTCAAGACCCGCCTAGATCTGTTCCTGTGTGGCCTGCCCTAGGTGTTCCTGTGTTGGCAGGGGGGTTGGACTTGATGATCTCCAGAGGTCCCTTCCCAACACCTACCATTCTATGATTCTGTGAAAATAGGCATTTAGAAAACTGAAAGAATGACTGGAAGCTTTTAATGAAAATGCAGAACCCTGAACTTTACCCCCAAACCTCCATAACATTATCCTGCTTTTCAAAGCTAGATACCACAACATAAAAAGCGTGGAAGTAAAAATGACTCAAAAGAAAAATAAAAACATCTCTGTTATTTTCTTTGTCCAACTGTGAGTGGCACAAGCACAATTTAGGATTTATATGACTGTTCATAATTTTTATCTTAAGTAAGTGTTTATTTCATATCAGCACATACTAAGAAAGCCTTCTTATTTGTTTCTCAGAGTTAGAGTTTGTTATCCCATGTTATCTGTCCTCTGTCCAGACCCTCACCTCAACTATTCCAGTTTACCTCAGTGACAATTGCTAGCATGTTCCATCTGGGATTATTTTCACTACATCTTTAATGAAGATTTTGTTCCTTCCCATTACATCCTGATGTGAATGTTTGATGTTCTCCTAGATACAGGCAGCAACAGTATCTCCATTTGGCACCTCGAACTGGAAATCATCTTGCATAATCTTGCAGATTCCTACTCATCTCCTCATTGTGGTAGCAAGGACAGGGGTGCAATGGGGATTCTTCATGCATGAGCATGGCTTGAGTCTTGCATGCTAAAGCTCTCCTCATGCCACCAGTAAATTTCTTCACTTCTTTTTTGTGGTGTCATGAACACTCATCTGTGCAAAGGCAGTGCAGTCTGATATTTCTGTGTATCCTCAGCATTTGTGTTTTCCTCTTTGGAGAGCAGTATTTAGCATTTTCTTCAACAGGAGTTCTTTCTTTTGAAGTGCTAATCAGTTTCGGAGAAACACTGCCTTCTTTGAAAATTGGTTCATGTATATTCAGGTTCGTTCTTTCAAAGCTCTGATCTTCTGTGGTCATTAGAGTTTGATAAGTCTTCCATATTTTAGCTGGTAGCAATGAGAATACCAAACATGTTTTAAGGCCTGTTGATGCCAGCAAAATAGGCTTCATGGCAAATAAAGGAAATGCACTGTGAGTGATATCTAAAAGTATGAAAGAAAATTTTGCTATGGAAATTATTAACTTCAATATGGTGTTTGAAAAAAATGGAATATTTTTGTCATAGAATCATAGAATCATAGAATCATAGAATAGATTGGGTTGGAAAAGACCTCCAAGATCATCGAGTCCAACCCCTGATCCAACTCCAATTACTATATCATGGCACTAAGGGCCATGTCCAATCTCTTTTTAAAAACCTCCAGGGATGGTGAATCCACCACCTCTCTGGGCAGGCCGTTCCAATGCCTGATTACCCTCTCTGTAAAGAATTTCTT
>VWZY01003182.1:0-27816 GCA_013399075.1 Chloroceryle aenea
CCTTTTTACATTAGTCTCCAAACTTCCATATTCGTTAGAGAATAGTGTGAAATTTCTCTCCAAAAGCCTTTGCTTCATCTCCAGGGACTCTCTCAGAGCCTTTAGTTTGCTTTACTTCATTAGTTTTAGTGGAATAACTGTTGGTTTACAACAGACCAGAATCAGCCCCATTTGTGACTCGAATGACTAAACAAAAGCTTAATGTTGACTTGTTTTATTGTATAGTCCACCTTAGATGGTCCAAATATAATTTTGCTTTATGTGACTGCCAGAATTTGGCAAATTTTAAAGTTATATTTAGAGAAAAAATATATTTACCTACAATTCACTGCCTAATGATACTTTTCTTCTTCCTTACATGTAATGCTGTTTATTAATTTGGTATTTTCAAACTCTTTTCTGTTGGTAGCTGGGGTGGATTACGTAGGCATCAGTCGTAATTTGGATTTCTCACCCGGAGTCAATATGCAGACATTTCGTGTGGTAATTCTGGATGACCTTGGGCAGCCAGTGTTAGAAGGAACTGAGAAGTTTGAGCTTGTTCTAAGGATGCCCATGAGTGCTGCCCTTGGAGAACCCAGCAAGGCCATCATCTTCATTAATGACTCAGTGTCTGACTGTGAGTAATAATTATGTATTTACCTTTTCACATTGAGTCAGGAAATGGATGACTGCAATACACAAATAACACAGGTCCTTTTGAACCACACCAAAGCCAGGGAATCTACACATTTCAGCTGCACACAATGTGCTAAGTCATTTACTGTGTCACTGCTTATCTTATACATCTGCAGCACTGTAACATAACTAAGCTTGAAATAGTGGAGGGAAGGTATGATAACTTTTGGAGTTATACTTCACACATGCTTTTTATGTTTTTCTGCCCAGTGCCTAAGATGCAGTTTAAAGAGTCTGTGTATGTAGGCAATGAAAATGATGGACAGATTTCTGCCATGATATATAGGAGTGGGGATATCCGATACACATCCACTGTGAGATGCTACACAAGGCAAGGTTCAGCTCAGGTAATGATGGACTTTGAAGAACGTCCTAATACTGACAGCTCCATCATCACATTCCTTCCTGGTAAGCTTCTGATCTTATTTTAGAAGCCTTTAGTCTACCATGTTTTGTTTTGCTTTGCTTTGGTTGGTTGCTTTGTTTTCTTTTAATCATGTCTTCTCATAAAGTAGTGCCAAAATGACTACTCTGGAAAAACAAGCTTTTTTCCTTACCTGGTGACAGTTCACAGAAATGATGTTGTCTCTTTTTTGCTTCACTTCTGACCTAGAGGGATAATCAATAGGAAATAAAAGGGACATATTTTCAGATACATTCAGCCTGAGTGCCAGGAACTTTTTGATAGCAAATGCAGGTTCAGTGTAACACAACTACAGAATCACAGACCTTCTGTCAGAAAGGAAGCTTCAGAAGCTCTGCTCTTTGTTTCTGACAGATTTCTGGTACATACATTTGACTTGCACTGAAATGAGTAATAAATCTTTCAACAGGGATCTATCTCCCTAATTTCTGTTTGACTTTTTTTTTCCCACCGACACTTTCCTCAGGCACCTCAGCTACTTAATATCTCCAACCAGAGATGAAATACAAATAAATCAGAAGTTCCTGCCTTGAAAGAATATTGCCTGATTTCTCTGTTTGTTCAGAAGATTGAGTCTTTTAGTCTTCTAAGTTTACACAGGCAGACTCATTTTTACAAGCCCTAAACAAGTTCTGTCATCGACATGAAATCTTTGGTATTCCCTTATCACAGAAAAGGCAACCTTCATATTTCTGTAGACATGTATCATAGTTCTCTTGTAAAATGAGTTGTTCAGTTTAGTTTATTTAGACCTGGGCCTCAGCCTCAGCTTTTAGTGCTGTCGTGTGCCTTTGCCATTGCTTCTGTGCAAGCAGGAAAGGCACATGTGATGATAAATATATATCTGGGTCCCTTAGGAAGCCACTTTCCTCTTTTTTTGCAGTGTTTCTTTACCATTTCTCCATGAAGACAAGTCACAAAGAGGTCTAGGATCATATCTTTTTTTCCAGAAGGTTCTTAGGCATGTTTACTATGCAGCAGTTTCAGTACAGATTTCACATTTCCCATGTAAAAGTGAGCAGGATGAATATTTGGGGGTTTATTGTGTTGGGTTTTTTTAATTCCTCCTTCAAATGGAAAATTAATTTTCTGTAGGAAGAAATAAACAACCCCATAAAATGAACACAGTCAGCATCCTGGTCTGGCTCTTCATCTTGAAGAGCCTTGAGCATATTTTCATGTAGAGTGATGAAAAAATACTGTAAATTGACCTCACCTCTCTAATATCTTGTGCTGCTCCTTTTGCCAGGGATGTAGGAGTCATTCAGGGGATGATGAGCCCATTAAGTCTGACACTGGGAACTAGACACTCTGCACACCACTCTTAACTCTTGCTCCTCTTGTAGAAGGTCTAAGACAGGGCCTTTTTCCCCGAGCCTCTGAACATCCACTAAGTCTAGACACATTGATTTGTGAGTACTCAGTTTGAGTATTTTGCAGCTTCAAAGTTTTTTTAAGGCAATATTCATTGTCACTTTCAATCAGTGGGAGTTTAAAAGCTATCAAAATTAAATTGCATTATATGATTGAAGGTCCACACAATTGGACAGTCTCCAATCAAAAGAAAACTCCAGGACAAAATTAGTTTGAGTTTCTTCCTTGTATGAGCTATTTATTTTTTAAAGGCACACTGTGGGAGAAGTCAGTGAGAATGATATTTTATTCTAAGAGAAAGCAAAAGGAACAATACATGTGGAGTGGATATAGCAAATAGAAACTTGTCTTTGTGAAGCTCTGAAATGGGGGATTCAGCTTTAATGAGTTTCCACAGAAAGGTAATGATTACTGGGTTTGTTTTCACTGTTGTCATCACACATTAACTTTTCTGGTGTCAAGGTGGATGCCTTGGCCAGTAGAAGCAGCCTGTGAGTCCTTGAGCTTGGAGAAAAGTTCTGTCATAGAGCAATGAACACCTCAGTTCTGCATGATATTACCTTCAGAATGATTGCAGGTGAAACTGAGAAGCCTTGCACATTGGTGCTTATGGATGATACTTTCCATGAAGAAGAGGAAGAACTACGTCTGGTTCTTGGCACTCCAAGAAGTGATTCTTCCTTTGGTGCCTCTGTCGGTGAACAAAATGAGACGCTGATAAGGATTCGAGATGATGCAGACAGTAAGAAATTATTTTGTTGTTACTGGCTTTTGGAAGCCCATTTGTGTGCTGTAAAACCATTTTTTCTTCTAATTACAGAAGCTATTATTAAGTTTGGTGAGACCAAATTTAGTGTGAGTGAACCAAAGGACACAAGACAAGTAGCAGTTGTTAAAATCCCAGTGCTTCGTCTGGGAGACACTTCCAAGGTTTCTGTTGTGAGAGTTCATACAAAGGATGGCTCTGCTACTTCTGGAGAAGACTATCACCCTATATCAGAAGGTGGGATCATTCAGATGATTATCACATCTTACTCTTTGATTTTATTCATAACCATAACATAATGTTTGTAAAATGAAATAATTTGATAGACTACTTTGCAACCACAGCCATTAATACATTTTGCTATTCAAATTCAGTATGGACATGATCCCATGTGGTTTGCAATAGCCAAATTGCTCTGGAAGGACTAGATATCACTGAAGATATTTACAAAAGACTTGTGACATCTGTGAAAAAAAGGAGCTCAAATAACTGTGGAAAAAACGTGTGAGTGCCACTTTAGTAACATTTGCAAAGTGTAGTACTTTGCAGAAGCACGTACTCATAGGATATGAGTTTGTAGTTGTTAATGGCTTTTGCTCTGTGTAGGAATTCATGTCTATTTTTGTTTAGTTTTCTACTCTCATAACAATTGCACTTTCTTTCTGTATCTCTTCAATTCACTGCCTGCCGTTCCTTGCTAGTAATGAAGGAGGAGAGAAGTTGTGCAAGACAATGAGGAATTTCTTAGCTGATAAACTTCTTTCCATTAACAGGCCACCCACACAGTTTAGTGAATGACTAACAGAGTTTGTAGCCCTATGAATTTTCTTGCTTCTTAACCTGCTTCACCATGAGCTGCAGGGGGATCTCTTCTCTGGTGCCTGGAGCACCTCCTCCCCCTATTTCTTCACCGACCTTGGGGTCTGCAGAGTTGTTTGATATATTCTCACTCCTTTCTTCCAGCTGCAATTGCCATTGCACAGCAATTTTTGTCCCCTTCTTAAATATGTTATCCCAGAGGTGCTGCCACCATTGCTGGTGGGCTCAGCAGCAGGTCTGGAGCCATCTGGCACTGGCTCTAGCAGAGATGGGGAAAGCTTCTGGTGTCTTCTCACAGGAGCCACCCCTGCAACCTTATTTTTAGTCTGTATCACTGTATTAAAATGCATTTTGTTTGAGTAATACTTTTTATTTAGAATTCTTTAGTCATTCCATAGAATCACAGAATCATCACCAACCCCAGCTCTCTCAGACACTCCTCATCAGACATGTTCTCCAGACCCTTAACCAGCTTTGTTGCTCTTCTCTGAACAATGTTACCACATGTTATTCACATGTTACCAAAGTTTAATAATTAATAACAAATCAATTTCAAAATACTAAGTGCTGTTAGCCTAAATCTTGGTCTTTGCAAATCTTTGATGATGATAATGCCTCATTCTCTGTAATTTCCACGTGTGTTCACTGCTATTCATTATTATTATCTTTAGGATCAAATAGGTTCCACTAAAGAGATGAACATCTGTAATTAAGTGTTGATGAACATCTGTAAAATTAAGTATTGACTGCCACCTCTCATGGTTGGGCCTAGAATTACAGCTTGTTATGAACAACAGATTTATTTTGAAGTGTCTCATGTTTTTAGAAATTGAGTTTAAGGAGGGTGAAACACAGCACTTTGTGGAGATTGAAGTTCTCTTTGATGGAGTAAGGGAGATGAGAGAAGCCTTCACTGTTCACCTGAAGCCTGATGAGAACATGGTTGCAGAAATACAGGTAAAAACTTATGCTAAGTCCTCAAAACCAAAATCTGGAGAAGACACCTTTTTGCTTTCTGACTCATAGCTTAACTCTTAAGGTTTATACACACTGTCTTGGCTTCTGTCTTAAAAGACAAAGAAGATGATCCCAGCTGACCCAGTAGTACCTACTCAAAACAGTTTGCTGCCAAGGCAAGAATTCTCAAGGGGTCACAGAGACAGTGAGAGACTAAAGTCTTCACAATATCATTCCAGACACATTCTTCTCATAGAAACAGTCCTAAAAACTGATGTCATCTTGCAAACACTCTCTGGCAGTGCACCCTCTTTCCTCTCAAGAAAGGAATCAGATGAAATAATAACTTCTGCTGTTAAAACCAGGTTAATATGTGAAATGAAATAGCCACACTTTCTTGTTATTTAGCATTATATCATACATACTTTGAATTTAAATAGTATATTCCTCTGATTCTGCATAAAACCTTCTTCAAACTCTTTGGCTGCTTCATGACACAGTCTGACTCCAGGTAGCCAGACAGCAGAGACACACACAGCCTTTGCTGGTGACAAACACTCCATTTCCACCAGGCATTAAAGCATACAGTGCACATTAGGGCTCTACAAGAATCCTGAAGTGATTCAGGAGAGCTGGAGCACAAGGTTAAAGGGTTTGGTATCTTCTGTGTTCTGAAAAGAGAAAATAAATTTTAGCTCCTTTCTCAAAACCTCCTCCAGTTGAACTCTTAGAATTTATTTTGGGACAAGGTTTCAAAGGCTTGGCATAGGCTGATCAAGGTCCAGCTTGAATCCCCTTGTTTATTTAAATGTTCACAGAGAACTGTTTCTGCCTTTTCATTGACAGACAGCCAAGGCCATTGTTTACATTGAAGAAGTGAACAGCATGGCAGATGTCACCTTTCCCTCTGTCCCTCAAGTTGCATCACTTTTGATATATGATGATACTTCTAGAGCTAAAGACAGAACCAGTCCCATAGCTGGCTATCCTGTCATCTGCATCACAGTGAGTACCTCTGTGGAAGGATGGAGCCAAATCAGTAGATGGAATCTTTTCAGTGGGTTTTAGGTGCTCAGTATCAATCCAGATTGTTTAAAAAAGCCTCCCACACAACAAAAGAAATCTTGAAATGCAAAGTAGGCTTGCAGAATTAGATCAAAGAGTGAAATTCAAGTTAAAGTAACATTCAAGAGTGTAGTTTGTGCCTTCATAACTGTGTTATAGCTTATACTATGTTAGAGGTTATACTATAGGTATTCACCTATAAACCATAATTTAAGTTACTATTTTTATTTCAAAAAGCATAATGGGACCTGCCTTTTAATCTACTAAACAATGCTAAAAGTATCACTGTCAAAATAAGGTCAAAGTAAGAGATTTACTGGGGTTGTCAGTTCAATGTTACTGAGTTTTGTGACTCTTGATAAATTAAAATTCCTTTGCCACGAAGCAAATCAATTTTAACACATCTGCCTTGTTCTGCAGGCTTGTAATCCTAAATATGAAGACTTTGACAAGACTGGTTCTATATGTGCCAGTGAGAACATCAATAACACTCTGACACGGTACCGGTGGCTCGTCAGTGCACCCACTGGGCCTGATGGTGTGACTAGTCCCATGAAGGAGGTTGACTTTGATACCTTCTTCACTTCCTCCAAGATGATTACCCTCGACTCCATTTACTTTCAAGCTGGTTCTCGTGTCCAGTGTGCGGCTCGTGCTGTAAATTCCGATGGGAATGAGGGTCTGGAGCTTATGAGCCCAATTGTAACTATCAGCAAATCAGAAGGTAAGATGTCATTGCCTATTGCAAAACCCCACACCTTTTTCAGATCCCAAATTCTCCTCATGTGATCAGGTGTTTTAACATGACAGCCTCAGCTTTTCTTCTGCTGGCCACAGAGGTGGTGCAAAAGCTCTCAACACAGAAGAGAATTGCATAAAGAGAATGATGTCATTTTTGCCAGTTCTCCACATCTTTAAATAGTTACCCACATACCAAAATTTGTATGTTCAGGAGAACAGTATATAATGAGTTAATAAAACCTGGTTTCTGTTGGCTTTTGAATTCAGCTGTAGTACTTTTGCAGTACAGTCTCAGCTCCTATGGGACATTAGGGAAGACCTGGGAGTCCTATTAGGAACACCTAGCCAGAAGAAAAGCTTCATTTGGCATTAGGGCTTCACTGGACACCTGAGAATTGGTGTCTTCCTTGACTAAGGACTAAAGCAAATGGTGTCCAATAACAGGGCATAGAGGAATATTTTCATAGTTGAGGTGTTCATATTCTTCTTTCTTTGATACTCTCATTGTCTCTCTCTGATTCTCTGCTACTTACTCAATAACAACTTAAAAATAATCACAGATACTTTTGTTTATTGTGTGATATGGAGGAGTAATTATCAGCAATCAAGGTAAATTACAACACATTGCATTTTAATACCTTTCTTCAGCCATCTTGCTTTCTTTGTGTAATCACTGCTGCTTTTGTAGCTACATTAATTCTGATTTTTGTGAGATCTTATAATAATAAATTACCTGCTTGTTCATTTGCAATACCATTTCCATTTCTTTGGCCTTTACAATGAAATATTTTAGCTAAAACATTGAATTGTTTAAGCTTTAAGGAGCTTAATGAATTGAATTTCTATTTACCCTTCTCCTTTATTCCCCATTTTGACTGTAGGCCAAATTCACCTTTGTTTGCACTATCAGCAATCCTATACCCTAAAGAGGAGTCTGTCTAAGGGTGTTGTCTACAAGTGCTTGTTAAAGGCAGACAGCCTTGTGCTGGGTGAGCTGGTTTTGTTCTGGGGAACAGACTGGCTGTGTTAGTGTTATAATGCATTATTTGGATTACACTTGAAAAATTAGCTCAGTCTCAGGACTGAATTGTGCATATATACCTGAGCTAACTCGTGATGTGGAAGTCAACAACACTGAAGATCATGTACAACTTCAAGGGATTTGTTGGATGCTGTTCTGAAAGCAGGGCAGTGATTAAAGCAACCTGCCAAAATCCTGAATATGTTAAACTTTGACAATGCTTAACCTGCAGTGCATAGACCAAATTGTCAAAAGTAAGTTAGATGCTGCAAAAAATACTGTATGTAGCATCTTTGGCACATCCTATCACATTTGAGAGAAAAGACCTAAAAAGAAAAATGAAAATGAAATAAAACACAAAAAAAAAACACAGGACAAAAATAAACAAACCAAAAATCAAACCAACAAAGCAAACTAACCAACCAACCAAAAAAAGCTGTTGTGTGCAAAAGAGAATTCTTATTTCCTCAAGTCAGAAGTTTCCAGCTTGGAGGCGTTGAGCCAAAAGAGGTCCAGCAGAACCAGTAACTGCTCCAAGAGGAAAGCCCTGCCTCTCCTTTCTTGTAATCCCTCAGCAATGAGCAAAGAGCAGAACGTGAGCGAAGGGAACTCTTGATTTTCCACTTCTGCTGGTTTCTTTCTTAGACCATCACATGACAATGTGCTGTGATTCTTGTGGCCAGAATGTAGCTTAAGACAGTGGGAGGAATTAAAGAGTTGACCTCTGAGGACCTCTGTAAGAACTATGGCACTTGACACTGACTTTGCAAGTATGGTTGACACATGCAACTTAAAATTTAGGGGTGCAGTATCATTGTCCTGTTTAGAAAATGAGGTGAAACTGATGGAGTACTGATGTCTGTTGGAATCCTCTTTTGCATAACTACCTGTTCAAACCTCTGGTGAATGCTGCTCAAAGCATTTACCTGTCATTCAAGAAATTTCTCCTTGTTTTGCAAACTTGTACAGTGGTAAAAATTGCATCTAAAAATAGCTCAAGGGAAAATGTTTCTGTGTTTCTATTTCCTCTGGACCTAAAATAAAGTTGCTTTCTCTTTTTTTCCATGAGGTCTTTGTCAACCTCGTGTGTCAGGAGTAGTTGGAGCGGAACCGTTCTCTGCCAAATTGCGCTACACTGGCCCAGAAGATCCTGATTACTCCAATCTCATCAAACTGACAGTCACAATGCCCCATATTGATGGTATGATAAATTCAGCTGTAGATTTGAGAGGACTCATACAGCAGGCTGCTATTTGAGCTGGGTTATTGGTCATGTGATTTTAAATAGACAAAAGAATAATAATATAATCTTTTAAAATGAGGGACTGGAGAGAAATGTGATAATGTACAAGTGCAGTTTGCAACAAGGTGCATAAAATACTGTCTTGATACAGTCTTTGATGTGAAGAGTAGGGTTTTTTTCAGATTAATTGAATAGTTTACATAATTTGAGCTAAACCTACACATTGTAAAACTCCTTTTAAGTGCATGGAGATACACCAAAGAAGAATTTATTTATTAAAAAAATATAAAGCCATTTAATTACTGTGTGCTTCTGATAAAAATCACACCAAATTCTGATCAGAAAATATGTTGGAGATTTAAAAATATTTTATTTGGCATTTACTGATTGTGGATAACATTCTCATATGCACTTAGCATGCCAACTTTCTTTGAATTCTAAAGTATGTTTTTTTACTACAAAATACGGAAACAGACTTAATATTTGAGAAACTTTGTCTAAATTAAGCAGCTTTGACCTTCAAAATTAAGTGATGGTGCTATAAATTACTGTTTTTTAGGCATGCTGCCTGTTATTTCCACAAGAGAGCTCTCCAACTTTGAGCTAACGCTTAGCCCTGATGGAACTAGAGTTGGAAACCATAAATGCTCCAACCTGTTGGATTACACGGAAGTGAAGACCCACCATGGTTTCCTAACTGATGCTACCAAAAATCCAGATGTGATTGGAGAGACCATTCCCTATCAGTACAGCCCAATCATCAGAGGGTTCAATACCTTACGCTTCTACCGCAACCTGAATCTGGAAGCCTGTTTATGGGAGTTTGTTAGTTATTATGACATGTCCGAGCTCCTCACGGATTGTGGAGGCACCATTGGGACAGATGGACAGGTACGAAGCTGTAACTTGATTTTGTACTGTGTTCTTCAATGGAAAGATGTCTTTTATGAGTATTCTTTGCTAGTAGAAATAAGTGGGTTTGGAATTAATTCAGTTTGGAATTATCTGCAAAAAAAAGTGTTTTTTTCTTAACAAGAAATAGACTTCCCTTGAGGCCAGCTTATTTCTTAAAGTTAACAATATCCATTAAATACTAAGAGGCAACATGTGAAATCCTTGTTGGACTGAAATGAAGGGAATAATTTAGTTTTCATGAAATTTGCTATGTTTTTCTCCCAGTACACTTTTGAACTACTCTAAGACAAACCAATCCCACTTTCACTGTACAGCGAGCCACCTTAGTCTTTTGTTGGAATGAAAGCCTTCTAAAGGCTTGGTTTTAGCACAGTGATGGTACTGGGCTATTTAGTGTTAATTGTTCTGCAAAAAAAAAGTTTAAAAAAGTGTGAAGAGCCTTGTTGCTGATAACAATGGACTTCAGTGTCCAGCTGCTTGATCTCTTACCCACTGGGTAACAAGAGCCACCAGTGCTGACAGCACCATGGTCTTGCATTACCCATCAGAAAAATCCTTGGTCATGAAGCAAACACAAGCTACCAATATAGAATGGCTGAGGGACAGAGATCTGAAAGTGCCTGGGGAGTTAAGGAGATTGAAGAGATCTTCAGGTGTTCTTTGAAGAATTACTTCTAGAAATCCATAGTAATGTGCAAAAGGGTGCACAGCTTCCTCTGGTGCACCGATGGTGAAGTTAATCCCTAAGTACTCCTTGAGTCATTGCCTGTCTGATCCCACTCACTCTCTGGTGTATGAAGATCAGTCCTTTATGACACACAAGAGTGTCTTTGGGGAATAATCCAAAAGGCTGGATTTGCAGTCCCTCATTTCAGAGGTCCATCCACAGCATGACAGCTGTGTGGTAAAGCTAACTCACTTTCCTGGCTCACTAGCCTTCCTTAGTGAGCTGCTGTAGAAAGGATGAGGCCACTGTGTGAAATGACAGTAATTTCTCTGCTTTTTATGGTATGTTTTTATGTTATGGTGTTCTTTTTGCCAGGGAGCTATCTGCTTTAGATGTAAGGAGTTAGTTCTTTACCACAAGGATGGTAGAACACTGGAACAGGTTGCCCAGGGAGGTGGTTGAGGCCCCATCCCTGGAGACATCCAAGGTGGGGCTGACAGAGCTCTGAGCACCCTGCTCTGGCTGAGGCTGTCCTTGCTCTCAGCAGGGGTTGGACTGGATGACCTCCAGAGGTCCCTTCCAGCCCAGACATCTCTATGACTCTATGCTTAGCAGACCTCAGTAGACTTACATGCACAGATTCTTACTTTGTCAGTTCCAAATCACACAAGGCCTTAATAGATGAGAGAAGTGTGTTATTGCCCAAAGAAACCTCTGGATATATGCAAGAAGAAAGCCATTTTACTGGTAAAAGCAAAGGTGCCAATGGACATGTAGATACCTAATCAGATAAGCTGATTTTTCTCCTTTTTGTATAAGTACTCCTATTTACCTGCCTGGAGTCCACCTTACTCTGCGGGTGTCCACAGATGACCATACAGTCATTTGGCAGGACAAGAAACAGCACCAGGCTCTCTTTAGCCCTCTATTAACTTCCTAACATTCTGCCCCTTTTAACTAGAGATTATATACTCTGAAAAGTGTAGGACCAGACCAGAATGGAGCTTCTTCCCTTCAAAACACAAAGTCCTTGATGGATATGTCATCTCAGTGCTCTGTAATCAGTTCTGGTTGCTCGTCTGTTACAGAGACCAGTTCAAGGTCTCTGCCTTGATTTTGGAAACTCATGGTTGGTGCATCTGCTTGGGGTTGCCCTTCTGCTACAAACAGATCCTCCTACTGGTACATTCCACTGGAACTATGAACCTGTCAGAGGGAAAGGGAAGGCATGCAAGGGTGGGATGCAAACCTTACACATTCCCATGAGATAAAAAGGACAGAGGTCTTCACCACTCTTAGAATGATTTCATTTCTTCAACTCATCATTCCTTCGACTATCTCCTTATGCTCATGCAATATGCAGCTGTGTATTCTTGTTTTCCACACAACACAATCAGAAGCTCACACATCTGCCAAGCAGCTGTAACTCTGATCCTGTGACCTATGCAAGCCACTTATCCCACGATGAAAAGGAAGGAAGAACCTGCTATGAAACATTTCCATTTTAAATACTTTTGTGTCCTTTAGAGAAAAGGCTGAATAACTGGTTTAGACAAATTTGTGTCTCCATAAAACCTCTATCTCTCAGGATATGTATAAACAGAGGAGAAAATAAGCACCATTCCAGTATTTTAATGAATGAGAAGAACCTCTATATTCAGTTGTGAAAGCCAAGCAGAAATGGTAACGTGGCCAAGGAATAGAGCTGTACTTGCTTTAAGCTCCAGAAGCATTATGTACTTTAGGTAAGATCCCTCATTTAAAAGCAGAGAGGGATGAACATGAGCTATGAGAGCCATCAAACTGCAGCTGAAACTGGTTATGGCTAAAAGGTTACAGTGTGTTAAGTGAAATATCAAGCTGAATTACTTCTAGCAGTGAAGCATTGCCCCACAGCCGGTATGCGCTTCGTTGCCCTCCCTGTTTCCCCCACCTCCATTTAATTCTTCTCCAAGTTTGGTCTTTATCTTCACATGACCCCCTCCAGCTGAGAGGGGAGGCAGTCAGTGCCCTATCTCTGGGGTTCTTACCATTGTTGGTTTTTTCTTCTTCAGTGAACAATTAATAATCCTCCTCTGTGAGAGGAAAGCTGGCAGCTATGGTTTACGCCATGTTTTCTTAGCACACAAAGGAAGCTTAGGTTCTATTGTACAGACAGAACAGATAAATAACAAAAACACCCTTACCACATCCTGCTGCTGCTGCTGCAAATTTAATAGCTTGAATTTACCAGATATTTTTGGCTAGGTCTAGCTAGAGCTCAAAATTCTGTTCCTTCATTCTAGCTCTCCGGTACCTGTATGGTCAAAGAAAGATAGCACTGTTGATTCAGACAGAGAGATTTCACAATAGAAACTGGCAATATCTTGCATGATGTGGACCTTCACTTTATGGGAGCTCCTCCTCTGATAGGGGATGAAGATGAGCTTCAGCCAGCAAGAGGTGAGGTGGGAAACCTGCAGCTGGTGTAGTTCTTCTGGCAGCGCTCCGAGTGTTTGCTGCAGGCTGCAGCTGTCTTAGCCAGTTCCCATGAACTCATGAACTGTCATAATACATACAGAGAAGGTCTGAGTTTTCTTCTCCTTTTTTTTTTTCCTTTTGAGGCCTTTTGCTTGTGACCCATTCTCTTTCTCAATTACGCTGTGCATGAGCAAACCCTGTGTGAGTTAGATGCAGCACTCCTTTCAGTATCCAGCTTGACGCTTTGTTCCTGGGGCCATCTGAAAAACCAGGCCATTTATGTATCCAAATATGGATTTAGACCTGCAGCTTAAGGAACAGATTTAAAAATAAAGATTTATTCCTCTTTAAATGGAGCTAATTCATTTTGATTGTAGTTCTATTCTGGATAAAATCAGGTTTATTTTGAACAACCTGTAGTCGCGGCCTAAAGCTCAGTCTTTGGATATGTATAGGCCTTAAAAATTTGGAGCTCAGCTACCTGAGGGTAATTTTCAGGCAATTAAAAGTTGGATTTTACTTCGTGGGGACATTTTAAGAGTCAAATACTACAGACATTTCCCAGTTTGAAGATGGAGAGGCTGGAACATTGACAGATACTCATGAAAGGAAGTGAAAACACCAAAATAGTGACAAGTGACAATCCTTTAATAAAGTCTATATTGAAGTGTTGGCCTATAGTTACGTGATGGAGTGTGAAGTATCATTTGATCTCATTTCCTAGTGTTCTAACTGCTGTCACCAGACAGCTTGGCATCTGAAGGCTTCTGTGTGGTTCTGGCCAAGTATTTAGATGTGGATGTTGCTTTCCCAAGTTCTTGTCCATTGCCAGACTTGGCGTAGGGAAGGAGGGAAGTTACCATTCAAGCAAATTTTATTAGCAACAGCTAGTTAGGCAAGTCTGACAGGAACAAGAAGGTGAAGAACATCTATTAAAATACTTGAACATACAGATTGGTACCTTGAGAGTACTGTAATGGAGCACAGCTTGGTTTGTTCTCTAACAAAACCAGTTATTTCTGGCCAGAACTGAAAACATCTCTCTTCCAATATGTTCAGTTCACCTTTACGCTACGCATGTTATTACACTGAGTGTTTGAAAATTCCATCTAAAACCAGCTTGCAAAATCACTGATCTATTGCCACAGCTTATACAAGGCAGCTTGCAGAGTTTTCAGGTGTTGTTACCCAGGAACAGTAAATTTCCAGTTCAAGTTTTATCAAAATCATACTTAGGGGAAAAGAGCAGCTCTTCTGAGAACCTCACTAGATTTAAAACATAAATACAAATAAACATAAATGTCTGCTTTCAGATTTTTACATTCAGTTCAGCTGCCACAGTCATGTTTAAGAAATCCCTACAGTTTGTATCCCTTTGATGTGGAAGCTGAGTAACCATCAAACCTTTTTTTTCCTCCACCTGCATCACATGCATTTATTAAGCACCATGAAGGAAAATCTCTAGTATAAAGTTAATACACTAGCTGTGTAACAAAGTCAGGGGTTAAATTTTCAAGGAGCTGGCATTTCAAGGCTGTTTTGTATCGTCCTCTCCATTCAGACTTCTTTAAACAAACTTGCTTTGCATTTCACCTGTGACCTACCTGGCTTGTGTGCCTTGCTGGGACCAAATCTTAGCTTTCCTGAATTGCTACAGTGGAAAAAGTTAATTGATGCCATTAAATTGCATGACTCAAATTCACAGATGTAGCAATTCACTGGAAAATGAAGTTTAATTTGAAAGACAGAAATACAAGTTGAATGAAAGGTTTATTTCATTGGGATATACAATATAAAATGTGCAGTTGTGCTATTTTGAATTTCTAAACCTGATTTTATCAGTACTGACAGTGTACACACACACTGACTGCCAAGTCTGCCCTCTGGAAATAGAAGACAGATAAATAAAACACAATATAAATGCACAACCTAAGTCCATGCCCCAAAACCTTAACTGAAACTATTTTTTTGTTGTAAATATTCTCACTTGTTACATGACAGCTTCTCCAACTAATTATGGTTTTTTACTTAATGAAGTTTGACAGTTTGCATCAGAAGGGGGAACAAAAGAAGAACACCTATAGAAACTCCCATTAATATTTCCAAAGTCTTAAATGGGAATTGTTAGTGTTGAAAAATAGACCTTACACTCTGTGATAATTTATCTTCCAAAGAAAATGTCCAAAACTCTATTTCTTATATCAATGTCCAGTATAAACCATATTCTTCCTTCACACAGATGGATTTTGAGATGCACTATTTGATTTGTGATCTACTTTTTTTAACAGATATTAACTGTAAGAATCTTTTCCCTGCTTGGAAGAATTTTTGTCTTCTTAGGTTTGCCAGACCTGGCATTGTCACAGAGTATTAGACACAGTTATCCCAGTTCAGCTGATGTGTAGCTGCAGACTGTTATTTCTTTCCTGGTATCACAAGGCTGAAAGTTGGACCTAGTTCTTATTGTTTAAAATTAATGTAAATGGATATAGTTTTGTCAGTACAACTGCTAAAATCTCCCATGCATAGGATGCTTAATGCACCTGTTGTGTCTCTCCACAGCAGTTAAGCTGATCCTACACTTAACAGAGCTCTAAGTTACCATCTTGGTTTCATCAGTGTCACACTGAGATAAAATATGAACAGCTGGCTACTTTCAATAGGCTTTGCAGACAGTGCTGGGAAATAAAGATAACTCAATGGAAAGAATGTTTTCTCATGTTTGCCTAAACAGAGTTATTAAAGGACTAGAGAAGTAAGACCCCTCCATCTGTGTGACACATTCCTTCACTTCATTTGTTGGGGGTTTACTCACTCTGACACAGTTTTCCTCTTCTTTAAATTGTATTTTTATTATATCCAAAAAAATTCCTCTGTATTTCCTATAGCATGTCTTGAGATTTTTATTTTCTGCTTACTGAAGAGTAGTTTTCTACTCGTGGCATTTTCCTTTACAGCAAGAAATGAGAGAGCCTTGTAAGTTTTAATTTGCTGTTGGGAGAGAGAGAACTGTTTATTCAGTAATTCCCTGGCTATCAATCCTGTAGATTTTCCTCCACACCTGCAATTCCATGAGTGCCTGAAGAAGGGATTGTATGCATCAAAACTCAATCAGCTGGTTTAGCAAGACCCCCTTCCTCTCTACACACCATGAATCCTGCACAAGAGCAGCTGTACTGGTGGAAGCACATATATATATGTATAAGTACATGAATAAATTCCCAGGCTGGGGCTTGCTGGCCAGACATCTCTTCTGGGTTTTGCTGAAAGAGAATAACCTCCTAAATTCTGGGGTCCTAGGAGACAATTTTTTGGCACTGTGGTGTCAGTCTTACCCACAGAGCAGTGGTAAAGGCTGTCAGAGGAGCAGTGTTTTGGGCAGACTGGCCCTAGAGGGGATCCTGCTGCTAGATTTCCACCAGTACAAATGAGTTGAGCTTGCTAACACTATCTTCCCATTGAATGAAGGCAAGAAACCCCTAAAATGTGATTTACAAACCCCATTAATGGATTGCTTTGCATATGGTGTATGTGAAGAGCTGATGATACCTGATGAAAATCAAGAAAAGCTTTAAAAGAAAGGTTGTTTTGTTTTGTTTTTTACTCGAGGTGGAATAAGAAACTGAGCTAAAAGGGGTTTTGTGGATCACTCTGTCCAGGTCCCTGCCTTAACTCTATATAATGTGGTTCCAAGACAGTAAACTTAATCTAAAAACTAACAGGATTTCATGGCTTCAGTATTCTTGTTGTATGCCAACACACCGAGGGCTAGAAATTCTCCTGATTTCTAGTATATATTTGTCATGGCCATCTTATTGTCCCCACGTCAGCCCACCTTTCATTGTCAGTGGCCCACCTTCCCTGCTCATCTGACATGTACAGACAGAATTCTTCCTCACAGCCTTTGTTGTACTGGACTAACCAACCTGGCTATTTTAGTCTCTTCTCATCAGATAGTTCTGGCATTCCTGTGAGTATGCTGATTTCTTTCCTGCAGTCTACAATGCAAATGAGGTTTTTTCAAGCATGGGTGATCAAAGCTGTTCCAGATAAGCTCTCACTAGTGCTCTGTATAATAGCATGCATGCTTCTAATTTCCACCCCCATTCCTCAGTTTATCTTAGGATCACATCACATACAGAGGGTAGGAAGGTCATGGTTATGATGTGATCAACTCACATGCCACAATTTTTTTCCCTCTCTGTTGTTTTCTATCTAATGTCTTTCATTTCTACCAGGAATCCCTGTCACTAGTTTCTATTACCTTATACTTTATGCTATAAGCTTTCACCTCACTTCTATTATTCTGGTCCTCAAGGTCATTAAATTCTTCCTGTGTGATATTCCAGTCCTCCTCTACATTGCCAATAAGCATTATATACCATTCTTTTCCATAGGATAATGGATATATATTCAATCTCCTTCCACCTACCTTTGTCTCTTCCTTGTAAGCAAACTGAATTTCAGATCTATGACTTCAGTGTCTAATTTTTGCTGTACAACATGCAAACATAGGACAAAAACACACAGAGAAAAGCCAACATAGTTTTTTGGGGATGACTTTTCAATAGTAACACATTTGTTATCCTACCAAATGTATTCAGTTCTTGATACTGATCCAGGAAATGACAACTGTTTGAAATTACTTCTGAATTGAAGGCAAACCATCATGTGCTGTAGAGTTGCCTCATAGCTGAATTTTTTCTTATTCATAGAAGTGAGAATTCTCTGCTGTTATTTGGAACAGTTGAGTAAATCCATCTCTGAAATAATTGCTCAGATGTCCATGCAAATATCCCAAAGATAAGATTTCAACTTAAATAAGATTTGAGCTTAATATTTTTCTCTAACTTCTATTTGTCACCTGATAAATAGAGAGAAGAAACACCTTTTTTTTTCCTTCCAAATAGAAGCTGTTGATTGTGTTTATGTCTAACCATCATAATCTCTAACATTTTAAGGAAGGGTGCAAACATGTCAAAGGGAGCACTGGCAACATTTGCCACAATAAAGTCCTTAATTAGTTCAGAGTATTTACTCAGTGCAGGCAGTAAATCTGTGGTTTCATAGTATTGCTAAAAGCCATTTGGAAAGGTAAAGCAGCTGTAGGTAGTGGACATTCAACCCCCTGACTTACCACTGGGTGAACCCAGAAAGAGTTTGATTTTTACACAGGTTATAAAGTTTTTTGAATGTTGGGATTTTGTAATAGTGTGAAACACTCTTGAGGTGCTTGTTAGGTAATCACTCCAGGGAAATGTGCAGATGTACACATTTAAATATGGAATTTCTACTGGAAGTAAATGAGAGTTCAACACCTTTTATGCCTTTGAAAAGTTTCCCACTGGGAGATGATCTCAATACCTTTACTTCCATGTCCTTCTAAGAAAATCCAGAATGTTCTAAAAGGATTCAGGCTGCACATTTCTGATCGGAGACATGTGAATGAGAAAGTATTTTTAACAAAACATCAATGCAAACTCTCATCAGAAAGATTTCCCAGGTATCACAGGGTGTTAGGGGTTGGAAGGGACCTTGGAGATCTTCAAGTCCAACCCCCTTTCCAGAGCAAGATTGGGATCCATGTATCATGGAAGAGCTATCATAAGAGATGACAGTTTACTGACACTGTTCTTCTTGCCTTTTTTTATCAAAAAATATTAAAACCAAATCTGATAATAATTAAATACAGTGATATTTTTTGTACAGTATATGCAGACTCTATGTTTAAAGCCATATCAATGTACATATTACAGTTTTAGTTCTTCCAGACAGTGATAAACAGCATGATTTGTGTTTGCATGCAGTATGTTACCTACTATCCGTGCACAGAAAAAGGAATAGATCCAGAGATGAATAAGAACAGTCCAAGGACTCAGTCTTGCAATGATGCTCTTCCAGAAAGAGCTTCTTGGAGGATAGTGACATAAGAATATAAGTTTAAAAGTTGGTTAAGACACAGGGATAGAGCAAATCCAAAAGGCTCTGAAAAATTTCCAAAGCCTTCATTTGTAGCCACGTTGTTTATGTACTAAAAAAATAAACAAAAATGATGAATCAACACTGAGGAGTTTTGTCAGAGCAGATATTGTTTGAAATAGAAAAAGAAAGGAATCTGGAGGGAAACACTTTCAGCTGAAATCCATTGACATGTGGTGTTTGCCACTTCATTTGTAACTTGCAAAATGAGAGAATTTGATTCAGTCACATTCTTTGTTTCAAATCCTCTCTTCCCTTTCTCTTGCATTCCGATTACCTGTGCGATGCTGCTTTCATTACCTAAGGAAATAATTCTCCTTCTTCTAGGTTCTCAACCTCGTGCAGTCCTATGTCACTCTGAGGGTCCCCTTGTACGTCTCTTACGTGTTCCACTCTCCGGTGGGCGTGGGAGGCTGGCAGCACTTCGACCTGCAGTCAGAGCTGCGGCTGACGTTCGTGTATGACACTGCCATCCTCTGGAAGGATGGGATAGGAAGCCCACCCGAAGCAGAGCTCCAAGGTGGGTGTTGGAACTCATGTTCTGGTACTAAAAGTTTAATTTGGGATAATTTTTCAGTCATTCTAAGGCTAAAAAAGGCCACAATAGTTTAACATTTATTATCGGTTGCAAACAGTCTGTCGTTTCCTAGAGGTCCCAGGTGTGTTTATGGAATGTATGCAAGGTTGATATCAGGTCTTTTATTGCAAAGATCATTTTCTTGTTGTGTTTGAAGTACACGTGCAAAATCAACACATTTATTTCTACTCAGGACCTCAAGGTTCACTGTGTATTCATATTCTGTTACCACACAAGGTGTTCTCACTTTCTTGAAGGAAAATAGAAATTTTTCTGTGAAATCATTTTTTTCTGAGCATGAATAGACTGTTTCAGAAACCTCTGATATTTTGAAAAGATTAACTGTGAAGCTTTCAAAGATACAGAAATCTATAGTGTGTATAACAGCCTGTCCAGTAAACTGTGACACATTCATTAAATGTGATAGATGCTGTCAATAAAAGTTTGTGACTGCCATTAGTCAACAAATCAAGCTCTATCCTGCAGAATTAATCTTTGCAAAAAGTTGATTTAAAAATACTGACATCCTATTTATTCTATTTATGCAAATTTACTTAGTATTTTCCAAGCATTAAGCTTCAGATATTCCCAATCTGTCTCAGCCTAAGGTACAAGGCACTAGCTATAATTCTGTATGTACACTTACACAATATTAGGGCTCCAGTGAACATAAGCCCTGTTTTTTTTTGTTTCTGCCAACTGTGTATATGAACTCCAGAAGTCATTGCTCTGCAATTTCTGTCCTCATCTTAAAAGCAGGAAATGAGGAATGGCAAGGGAATCTACAGTGCATGAAGAATGAAGCACATGTCATGCCATGCCATACCTAAAGAATAAGCCACATGCCACAAATCATATGATGGACTAGTCACCAAATAACAATCAGATCTAATCCTCACTCTCAGTAGTTATGTGGTGCATGTTTTGTGCCACTGTTCCCTCATCTTTGATGCTTTAATTTTTTATTTCTTTGTTTAAGAAGCTGATGGCCAGGTCTTTGGAGATGCTGAACATTGCAGCTCCCTTTAAAAACAACCAGTACAAAACCCCACAATAAACACAATGAAGCAGTGGAGTTCAGACCCCAACATATCCCAGTCTCTTTTAGGCAGTATTTTCTCACTCCAGGACCTTGCACAACGAGCAGCCATTTTCCTGGGCAAGTAGGGGTTAACTACTTTCCAGTTTATTTCCATACCTCTGGATACATATAATTGTTCTACATAAATTCCATGGAAAACTGTAAAGCAGTCATGGTTTTCTAAAGCCATAATTCATACACAGGTATCTATTTCTAGTGTACCAATAAATCTGACTGGTAGGGGTGATTTTGTATGGATGATACACATTGCCATTGCTGTGTTAGGTTTCAGACACATTCATGGGAATTCATCCCTGTTTCCTTCTTGCTCCTGGCAAGCAGAGCAGTGGCATATTGCTGGCTCTCTGCAAGGGAGTGCTGGAGGCAATGTCTGAGCTCTGAAGTTTTGCAGAACTAGAGAAAAAAAAGGACTTGGCTGCAAACTACAGCAATAAACCACTTCTGATGTATAAACAAGACCTTGTAACCTGAAATTATGAAACATTAGGCCTGTGTTTTGGGCTGCATTCATGCCAGAAATCACCAGCAATACAAAGCCTGTCAAAACGTGTTTCACAGATTCAGGCACCCTCAAGGAGATTGCCATGGAATCCACAACCCACTGCTACAACTAAGTGCTGGTGGGTGCTGCCTTGGGACAATAGATAGGGAGGCACTGATAAAAAGTATCTCATGGGTAGGAGTCAGCTTGAATATGTGCTGAAAACAAAAATACTCTTCCTTCTATAGAGCCCGCTGGCAGCTGACCACGTTGTTGCCTGAACAACCAGCACAGATTCTCCTGTGGACTTTTCTCAGCCTAGGAGAACATCTGTTTGGGAACATGGTAACATGTAAAAGCATGACTTTGCAGGGCATTTCTTTCAGTGCTTTGGAAAGCTGGAGCATCATGAAAACTCTAGACCCCACTGTGTAAATTCCTCTTTGAATAGAATCTTGAGTCAACCCAAAAGGTAGCAGCAGGCCCCCTCCTAAACAACTGACGTGACAAGGTGAAATGAAAGAGTGGGGATGGTGTTTCATGGGAGTGTGATTTATTTGGCCTCTGCAAGTGGAATAAACCTTGTGATTTGGCTTCTGCTGCAGGTTCCCTGTACCCGACCAGCATGCGTATCAGTGAAGAGGGGCGCTTGGTTGTCAACTTCAAGACTGAAGCCCGTTTTCATGGCCTGTTTGTGATGTCCCACCCTGGTAAGCTTCAGCTGCACTTGAGCAGTACTAGAAAAACAAAGACACCCTTCCCACATTTTATACTATCAATTCTTCTTCTTTCTGCTGCTGATAACTGAGTTTTTAATGGACTCTGCTCTCCAGATTAGGATTTTTTCCTCTGCGGGGGATTTCTTACTTCTTGTTGATGGCTGTATTATTCACATTGATAAATTTAATGAAATATTCATGGATGGAAAACAGATGCACGTGATCAAGAGCCTGATTTATAAAAGCTGAGGATCCAGGCCATTCTGTCTACTAGGAATCTCTAAATACATATTTTTAATACAAAAGTTACAATTAGCTATTTACTTGTGCTACCCTGGGAGCTTAGCATTAAAATTTCTTTTCTAACTGGAAGCCTTTCTAGGTGATTTAGTCCTTTTTTCAGCAAGTAAGAAAGGGTCTTGTATAACCATTGTATCACTCTGTTAATAAAGTGTTCTCACTGCCATTCAATTAGTCATTGCTGAGGACCTGATCCTGCAATTTAATCTGTTTAAACCCTGCTGCCTTTATTCAGAATAATCACAATGTAAGACTCTGCCTACAGATACAAATCTGAGCAGGAGTGCCAGCCATGGAAAAGATTTTTAAGCTAAATTAAATCTGCTGAACAATAACGAGAAGGGGGGGAAAAAATCATTTAAAGAAATCTCTTTATTAACCTATAAAAATCCTTCATAGTGCTCTATGTTTTCTGGAAGCCAGCTGTCCTCAAGCATGTCAGGTTTTGCCTGTAAGGCAGAGCTTAAAGAGTTACATTGCCAAGACAAATTATTTTGTGTTTCCTGGGCTGACATTCCAAGTTTAAACCAGGAGGGATTATAAATCTTTCCCATTCCATTCACTGTTTTGTCTGTCTGTTGCATTTAATCTTCCTACAGTCCTGGTTGTGTAGCCCAAAAGCAACTGTTAATAGACACTTGAACAAGAACCAAGGGTTCCCAACTGTGTTGACTGGAATTGATTTTGTTAGGTTCAGTTAAGAAAACCCAGTGCCCTGTAAAGGTATTAACATCAAACATGGCATTATGGTTTCTGAATTCCTGAGAGTGTTTTACAGCCTCCGAGAGTTTGCAAGTGAAACACTCAAAGTGTCAAATCTGTCTCTTGGCATTTTTCTAGCTTCAACTCTAACTTCCATGGTTATGTCAGCTGATCACCCTGGCCTGACCTTTAGCCTCAGCCTCATCCGAGGTGAGCCAACGTACAACCAGCCAGGACAGCAGTGGAGCTTCGTTTCAGATTTTGCGGTAAAACCCTCAACCTTCACCATGTCTTCTGCTGCCCCAGCCTGTTACTAAGGATGCTGGTGGAACACCACTCTCTCTCTCTCCCTTCAGGTTCGAGACTATTCTGGAATGTACACTGTGAAGCTGATAGCTTGTACCACTGCTCCACATCAGGAGTACAGCCTCCCGGTGATCTGCAATCCTAGAGAGCCGATCACATTTGATCTGGATATCCGATTCCAGCAGGTACTGCCCCAGGGATAACCTTCACTGGGTTTCCATTTTAGTTTGATTCCCAAATTGCCTTGGGTTGGTCTTGTAATGATAGTGCTAGAAACTGAATTCACTTGCTTATAAGCAGAGAATCAGAGAGTCATTCTGGACCTTCAAGATCATCAAGTCCAACTGTTAACCCAGCTCTGCCAGGTCACCACTAAACCACATCCCTAAGCACCACATCTGATGTAGGATCACAAATGGGTTTTTGTCCTCAGTGCATGGACAGTCTTTGGTAGCCAATAGGAAGCTCACTGGCATTGGTTTGGGGGATAGTGACTGTGATATGGACTAACCTTTGGGAATTCTTTACTTGTCTGTAATAATTTTATCAGATAATTAGGAAAATATCAAACCATTATCAGAAGGTTTTCACCTGGCACAAAGATCAGAACTGGCTGTAAAACTCTGTAGCTGGGAACAAAATATGGAGAAACAGACTCTGCTGCAGAAATCAATGACTGAAAAAAATCTGGGGGTCATGTTGTATATTCTACAGAACATAAACTGCAGTTTACAGTGTTATCAAAAGGCCTGGTGTCACCCTGGGATGCGTAGGGAGGATGTTGTATCATTTCTGTTCTTTGGAGCCAGTACAACTAATAGTGGAACAGTGTGGCTGTGGTTTCATGCTCATTAATAGTAGAGATGTATGCTATTAAATCATCCCACGGTATAAATCCAATCCATATCAGTCAGGGATACACAATCACTTTTCTGTTGAATTAGCCAGAGTACACAAGGGAATGTATGCAGTCTTTATGTTTTTCTGTGGCATTATGCCAGCTGTGGGAGAACAGATGATTCCTGATATGGCATTAAGTCCTGGCAAAGCAAAGGGATGATACATGATCTGACATGAAACCTGCCTTCTCAGACTTAACCAGCAAAACATTCTGACAAAATTCCAATGGAGAGGGTGAGGGGAATTTATAGTACTTCAGCACTTCAGATTTTGTCTGGCAGTTTTAATCTGCTTCTGAGAACTCTAAAGTAATTTACAGCAATGCTAAACCATAACTTCTGTCTGGGCCTAGTATAAATAAGAAGGTGTTGATAATTCAAAGGAAATTCAAAAGACCTGCAAAAATCGTTGCAAAATGGGGAAAGTAGACTAGGGAGGGACCTACCTCTTATCTGCAGGAAGCTTATGACTACCAACTAGTACTAAGAACTGCCTTGTAATACATAATGGATACTATAGGGATCATTATACCAGGTGAAGCTTCATAGTACAGTATATGTAAGCTGCAGGTACCTTAAGTCAAAATAGGGCTACAGTACAAAACTACAACAGTTTCATAATCACCAAGGACTGTGGCCAGTCAGTAGCCTATCACCAGCAAGTTTCAAACCAAAACCATATGTCAGCTGTATAACTTGCAGCAGTAGTTTCTGTTGATATTTGTATATCTCATTCCACCAGCCCCTTGTTCTTCTGTTCACTGTATTCTTTCTCTTTTGTTATGCCACATTCCTGTATAGTTTGCTCTCTAACTTATATGGGCCAATGAGAACCTGCTGCTGATAGTATTGATTTATTTTATGCTGATAATGTAATCAGGGAAATACTATAGATAACTGTGTCAAATATATATATATCAAGATAAATATTAGCATAAGAAGATGTTCAAATGGTTTGGTTCCTGATCTGATGCCCTGCAGCACGCCAGAAGAACTGATACCTGCAGATAAATCTTCAGCAATGAGTACTTTCCAATAATAGGATTAGAAGCAGAGGTGGGACTTGGGTGTAAAGAAAATGGGGTAGAGAAAACAAGCTGTGATGAGTTAGAGGAGGATGAGTTACTGAGAGAAATATTTTCTTCATGTTACCCCCATGAATAAGTTGCCCTGGGCACATCCTTGGCTGGGATTTGGAAAAATGTGCTGGGAAGAAACTAACATAGAATCCTCTTAAATATCAGAGAGGCAGATGACCTGAAGGTTGTGTGCATGTAGAATATATTGCAATATATGTCCAATACAAAGAAATCTTTTGGGTTCAACTGTATTATTGCATGCAGATGTTCAGAGCTGCTAAATAATGTACACTGGGTGGAGATCATGCTGTGTTTATAGACTCATTAAAGAATCCTTGTTGAAGAGCCTAATGGTGTTGTGTTTTAGGTCAGTGACCCAGTGGCTGCTGAGTTCAGCTTGAACACCCAGATGTTCCTCCTCTCCAAAAAGACACTGTGGCTATCTGATGGCTCCATGGGCTTTGGGCAAGAAAGTGACATTGCTTTCTCAGAAGGTATAATTGTGCACAGATCATGTGTGTTTAATATGTGTTCCATGCTGTCAGGATCCCACTGCAGTTCTAAAAAGATAGGAGTATTTCCTATCATCCTATACATTTCCTACCTGGCAGTTTACCTCAGAGCTGCTGGCCAGTCTGCACTGAAACTGTTCTGAAAATTGCAGTACTGGTGCCACTTCTCATGAGCTGAGTACTTTATAAACATTGATTGGTATTAAGAACATTCCTAGTTGATAATATTACAGAGTCTTTTTATTGTGAGTGTACTGGGTCTAGCTGAGATGGAGTTATCTTAACAGCATCCACTACGGTGACCTGCTTTGCATCTGCGGCTAAACTGGTCTTGATAATGGGCAAATAGTTTGGCTACTACTGAATTGTAGAATCAGAGCAAAGTCTGGGCTGGAAGGGACCTCTGGAGGTCATCCAGTCCAACCCCTGCTGAGAGCAGGGACAGCCTCAACCAGAGCAGGGTGCTCAGAGCTCTGTCAGCCCCACCTTGAATGTCTCCAGGGATGGGGCCTCAACCACCTCCCTGGGCAACCTGTNTATTTGCACAGGCCTGTCAAGCTTGTCTTATCTTAAACATTATCAGAGAGCTGAAAGTGCAGTTGCACAGTAGGGAGTGAAGTCTCAGAAGATGTCTGTGCCTTTTCTCTGTTCCTTTCACTGGTACAATATGTCAGTCTGGCCAAGTGTAAGTCAACGCCAAACAGGATGCTACTGACATAAAAATACAGCATCTCTTCAGCAAACTCCATCACCAGGAGGACAAAACCTCCACCCTTGCCTGATGCAGATGGGTACAGTTTTCTTGAAGTCACTTTTTGAATTAAGACCCCAGTATAGCCCAGACTTAAAGTGACCCCTGAGCTGATACAGGTTATAGCAGCAGCAGATGGCCTCCTACTGCTACCACGTGGCCCAGAGTGCATGGAAGAGTGACAGCCTTGACAGCCTGTGACAGAGGAAGCTGGGTACCAGTGTGTCTGACTATAGTCACATTACAGCTCACTAAACTTCTTGACTAGGCTAATTAACTTGGACTCAGTCCTGTGCTAAATGTTCCAGTCTAATAAGATGTGTAATGGGATGTGAACCGTGTGCCTTCTTTACAGGTGACATTATATATGGTCGAGTGATGGTGGATCCAGTGCAGAATTTGGGGGATTCCTTCTACTGTAGCATCGAGAAGGTTTTCCTGTGCACAGGGGCTGATGGATATGTACCCAAATATAATCCATCCAACACTGAATATGGGTGCCTTGCTGATTCTCCATCCCTTCTCTACAGATTTAAGATTGTGGTAAGTGTTCTAATTATGGGAGGATGCACATATAGAGTTTGACTTTGTCTTTCTAACTTGTTTTCTTTATCCAAAACCAACTGTTCTTTAAAATATTCTCAATGGCAACAAGTGTTTGACTCAAGCTTCAGGCTAACATGAACTGATGAAGGCAGTAACTTAACCTTTCTATCTCATGCTTAGCCCTTCTGGGGACTCTCATCATTTAACCTATCTCAGAAATCCTAAAATAGGCTCTTTCTCTGCATTGTCTGTATCCATTGAAGTCAAAGACTGGAATTTGTTTCATCTTTAGCCACCCAAAATTTAGTGTGTAATGTAAAGTTAGTCACTTGGGTTACCTCTGTAGCCAATATGGGAAGAGACTCAGCTCTAGAGCTGCCTTAGAATATCTGAGATGATTTCCCTTCTGAAAAGAATTGTAGACTATGCCTTGGTGACTACAAAGCTGCTGCCCAACTTCTGGAGAGTTACCTTTAAGTAAAAAGATTATCTAATTATATAAACTAATTTATATGAAAGTTTGTTAATAGAAATGAGAGGAAGCTTCTTTAAACTGTGAAATGGACTATTGCTCATATTTCAGACCACAGTTATGTATCTTTGTTATTTTAGAAATGTAGCTATGGTTCTTTAGTGTTTCCCTCTTGTATTTCTGCAAAAAGACTTCAGGCAAGAGATTAAACAGAAATTAGTAGAAGCCAGGTGTGACCACAACAGTTTCTCATGTCTTTTC
>VWZY01003182.1:27880-46243 GCA_013399075.1 Chloroceryle aenea
CTCCAGGGATGGGGCCTCAACCACCTCCCTGGGCAACCTGTGCCAGGGCTCCACCACTCTCCTGATAAAGAACTTCTTCATATCCAGTCTAAATCCACCCCTTTCTAATTTAGAAGCATTGTCCCTCATCCTTTCACTACAAGCCTTTTTAAACAGCCCCCCTCCTTGAACAGTGAGCAGTGCTTGCACAGCACCATGGCTTTCTCCCTTCCCTCTGTCTCCCACTGAGCTGGCTGGAGGTGGGAAGATTGACTCAATCAATACATCTGTTAGTGACCCTAAGTAGTCACTTTATTCCTTTGTTTTCCTCATGTGCCTCTTTTATTTACTGCTTATTTACTAGAGTACCAGCACCCTGAATACAGCTCTGTCTTTTGTGATGTATTTGCACAGTTGCTTCAACAGCAGATACTTGCTCTCCTTCTCAGAGTCTACAGTTGCTCCAAATTGTTGTATAAGCAACAGACCCTTTCTCCTTTTCTTCTTCAGATTCTCAGCCTCCCTGACAGCTTCCTGTCCTATGTATCTGACCACTGCACACATTTTTGTGTCTGTATAGAAGAGGCCCAGGTTATTTGCACAGGCCTGTCAAGCTTGTCTTATCTTAAACATTATCAGAGAGCTGAAAGTGCAGTTGCACAGTAGGGAGTGAAGTCTCAGAAGATGTCTGTGCCTTTTCTCTGTTCCTTTCACTGGTACAATATGTCAGTCTGGCCAAGTGTAAGTCAACGCCAAACAGGATGCTACTGACATAAAAATACAGCATCTCTTCAGCAAACTCCATCACCAGGAGGACAAAACCTCCACCCTTGCCTGATGCAGATGGGTACAGTTTTCTTGAAGTCACTTTTTGAATTAAGACCCCAGTATAGCCCAGACTTAAAGTGACCCCTGAGCTGATACAGGTTATAGCAGCAGCAGATGGCCTCCTACTGCTACCACGNCTATCTCAGAAATGCTAAACTAGGCTCTTTCTCTGCATTGTCTGTATCTATTGAAGTCAAAGATTGGGATTCATTTCATCTTTAGCCACCCAAAATTTAGTGTGTAATGTAAAGTTAGTCACTTGGGTTACCTCTGTAGCCAATATGGGAAGAGACTCAGCTCTAGAGCTGCCTTAGAATATCTGAGATGATTTCCCTTCTGAAAAGAATTGTAGACTATGCCTTGGTGACTACAAAGCTGCTGCCCAACTTCTGGAGAGTTACCTTTAAGTAAAAAGATTATCTAATTATATAAACTAATTTATATGAAAGTTTGTTAATAGAAATGAGAGGAAGCTTCTTTAAACTGTGAAATGGACTATTGCTCATATTTCAGACCACAGTTATGTATCTTTGTTATTTTAGAAATGTAGCTATGGTTCTTTAGTGTTTCCCTCTTGTATTTCTACAAAAAGACTTCAGGCAAGAGATTAAACAGAATTTAGTAGAAGCCAGGTGTGACCACAGCAGTTTCTCATGTCTTTTCTCTTGATAATTACCCTGGATTGCATAAAAGAGCATGTGTAAATGACACAGTTTATACATTGCATGTAAATATTAGAACTGTTTTTCCTAGGAGAAATGAATCTGTGTTTTACAAAGCTTTTTTTTTTCCCTTCATGACCGTGTAGGACAAAGCTCAGCCAGAGACACAAGCCACAAGCTTTGGAAATGTGCTTTTTAATGCAAAACTTGCAATAGATGATCCTGAAGCAATTCCATTAGTTAAACAGCCAGGCTCTGATGGATTTAAAGTAGACTCAACTCCTCTATTTCAGGTATGATTTCAGTAGCTTATTAGCAAGAGCATTGAAACACTTGCACAAGAAATGTTGTTAAGATTAAGTCATACTGAAAGATATATTTTGATTCCAGACAAACAAGTTAAAATGCTCAAAAGTTTTGAGATACAAAACTCAGCACTTATTAAAATATTTCTGTGGTGATACTATGGTTTTCTCTTGTTTAATTCCACAGTCTAACCAGAAATGATACAAATTATTCTTGTGCATTTCTTCTAAGGACTTGCTAAGTTTCTTGTTACACAGCATGGTTTTACTGCTTCCCACGTCCCTTGTCAAAGACAAAACATAAACCAATCCTAAGCAGTTATAGTGAACTTCATCAAAATATAGGTGATAGTGTTTTCTGTGCAGCTCTTCCCTTGCAAACTTGCACGTTGTGAAACATCTAAGTACTGGAAAGCCTAAAAATTGCCAACTAGAGAGTGCCAACTACTTCTGAATTAAACATAACACTCAGTTGTGTGTGGTCATCCACATAACCCAGCTAGGAGTTGTGTCTTCACTGTTTGCCTCTTTAGTATTTGCAAAAATGACTGCAAAACTCAAGTGTATAAATCAGTAGTAGAAATACTGAGACTTTAATCCTACTCCTGACCACTTCAGTATTAAAGGTACCAATGGAATATTTAAGAGAACAGACTGCTTATTGGTATGGAAAGAGTTTCATCATCTGCCCCCTTGGAAATGAAATCTCATTTTTGAAGAATCCCTTTCCAATATTGCAGTGAGTTTTGGTCAAAAGAATGAGAATATGAAGAAACACCAGTATAGCCTGAGAAAGACCTGAAATTCTGTCTGGAGACTGTCAGTTCCAACCCCCTGCTCAAACCAGGGTCACGAGTACTTGCCCAAGATCATTCCCAGTTGTTTTTAATATCTCCAAGGATGGAGACTCCACAGCCTCCCTGTTCCTATGTTCAAGATTCCACATAGTAAAAAACCTGTTTTCTTCTGTTAAGATGGAAATAAGACATCAGCCAGGACCTGATCAGCTGGCAAGTTGTGCCTGGAAGGTCCTGTTGTCTACGTTGGCACGTAGTGGGGGGGTTATCCATGCCTAAGTTTGAAAGTTCCTTCCAGGCAATCCATTCTGAAGAGTGACTGATTGAACTGTGTACAGTGCTGTCCAGATGGTGTACGTGGGTGTTTAAATACAACAACAAATGTGTCTTTCTAGGTATCTTTGGGCAGAGAGTGGTACGTCCATACAATCTACACCGTGCGTTCCAAAGAGAATGCCAAGCGCGGCATCGGCAAGAGGAGCCTGGAGCACCAGTACCACGTGCTCTTTACTGGTGGGAGCCCAGCAACATCCCCGCAGAGCCGGCAGAAGAGGGGAGCTGATCAGGCCCCAGAAGTTGCAAAAGACATTGGAGTAGAAAACAGCCGAGGGACAAACATCCAGCACATAGCACTGGATCGCACCAGCAAGAGGCGGGTTCCTCAGGGGGAGGCTGCAGCTGATGGCCTTCTCCCCAGGGAGCTGAGTAACCAGAATGCAGGGGTGAGCATAGTCACAATTGTTGGTGGAGCTGCTGCCATCTTCCTTGCCATCTGCTTAATTGCAGTCATCGTTTTGCTGCTAAAATGGAAACAAAATCCTGAGAAGAAGGAAGCCACAAAAGCGTCAGGCAGCAACGAACCGATGATGCTGCCCTATAATTACACCAGTGACAGCTCAGAGGTTTGATTCCTAGACCACAGGATTCAAGCCAGAGCCTCCAGAGTGCCTCAAAAACCCACAGCCCTGAACTGCACTTTGTTAGCAGCAGATCACGGTGACTCACGAGGAATAAAGAGTTATATGCTTCTAGGTGTACTTGAAAGTTTTTATCCTGAACTCTTGCTGCCATTATCATCAACAGAAGAATCCATCCTCAATCTCCCACGCTGCACGGAAGGTAATCCTGATGTCCCTACATCATGCACTAATCTTAAGCAGCAATTCAAGGGACTGCATTGTAAGGGAGAGATTTTTGGTTTGTTTTTGTATTTTCTGACTTTTCAGAAGAGTAGAAGAAACTACCCAATGGTGCTATATCTCCTGTCTGCAATAAGAGAGGAAACACAGAATACTTGAGAGGAGGAATCCTTACACTCTTGTACTGTTTCTCACAAGGAACTCAATGTCTGCAATTAGTCTGAAAGGTGATGAAAATCCTCCTATAAGCTTTTGATTTCACTGAACCTATACCAGTGATTTTACTTTTTTTTTACTTAATGTGTAACTGAACTTTTTCAAAAGACAGCTAGATTAGACAGCATAACATTTTAAACAGTTGCATGTCACAGAATGCAATACATATTATTTTCTGCAAATTCTTAGTCAGTTATTTAATCTGATTTTTTCCCCCCCCTTATTTATGTTTATATAAAGCCAAAGAATGCAACAAATCCAGAAAGAATTTTGTGTTTCACAGAATCTGGACGCTTGTGTCCTCCTGAGTTTATAATGGATCATGGAAGTGTTATAAGGTAAATTATATTTGTTAGTGCATATCCACTGCTGGGAGATGCAAACATTAGTATTTCTGTACCTAGAGGAGATAATAGAGTTAGATTCAAAATGCAGAGGACAAGGTTCTGCCTGAACTGAGCCTAGGAATCATATCCTGAATCCAGCATGTGATTATCAGTTGCCATGGCAACGGAGTGAAGAAAAAAATTACCTTTTGATTGACTCAAGTTGTATTTATTACAGTATCATCACAGCACATCTTGACAAACATGCTGGGTCATTGGTTTTTAGCAAGTGACTGCTTCTGCAGGAGTAGTTCTGATTTTCTCTCCGCATTCTTGATTTGGGTAACATGACAGCACGTTGTTCCACAGAAACTTGGATCAGTAGTGTCCCATGGCAGCTCTTATCCAGATGGGACCTGCTCTGTCCCAAAGATATCCCACCAAATGCTTGGCTAGGCAAGCTATGTAACCTTCAGGACAAATTGTCCCAGCTGTCAGGCTAGCATTGTATTAGAAGAAATCCTTTCAAGTCAATAGGGTAAATTCTATCAACTGTATCAACTCTGAATCAGGCTGTTGGGTCTTGCTAAAATACCTGTTTCCTTCCACCATCTGGTGGTGGTGGGTGTGAGTGTTCCCCAGACTATCTTCACCTGTAATACACTTGGTATTTGATATGCTGGGGACCACGCTGCAGAGATTTGAGGTCACTGAGCAGGATCCAACTTGAAAGCAGCCTGGCTGCAAGCAAAGAATTCTGTCTCTGAACTAAAAAAATCTGTCCAAAAGGCTGTGGTTCCCTATCAACAAAGACAAACCTGATCTAAAAATCCTGTGCAATCATCTTCTGAGCCATAGAGACTCAGAAATGTTGAGGTCTACTAGAACCATACAAATGTTTCTGTTCTAAATGTCTCTATTCCTCCTAGCCCAGGAATATCTGTGCTACAATTCACGGCACTGTGTGAATATCCTCCCAGAAGGACTTCTGCTGATACCTCTAGTTCTGGATTTGTATTGCTCTGACTTCACTTAGTTAATAAGATTTCATCAGCAGGTCAGAATCTGTCCTACCTTTTCTAGGGTTTCTGCAGGCTGGGCTTCAGATAGCTTAATTGAAGGATGTTTGCAACAACCTAAGGGTCAAAGTCCATTGCATGTCATATTTTATTTTAATTAATCTGAGTTCTAGCCTGAGACAATTATCCACAAGATGTGCCCAGTGCATTAGACCTTTTCCCTAGTCACCTGACATTAATTTACTGTTTTAATGAAGTTCCTGGGTTTCTGATCCATGTATTATGTGTGCAAGATTGATCAAAGACTTAACCCACCCCCAGATACTTTTTGTATTTTAAGTTCACCTCTAAATTACAAATGTGACCTAAGATCCAATTTGCCTTTGTGTCTATATGTGAAATCAGGATGATAATGAAAAATGGAGAATTTGTCTCTTAGAACCTGCATGTTTGGGTAGTAGCAGTCGATGATTCCACAGTAAAATGGGACACATGTAAATAATAGAACATTTTAATATTTATAAAGTGCCTGTTTTGTATAAGCAGAGAATATCTTTTTTAAAATATATATATAAAATACAGAAATTAGGTGTTTATCAGTAGAGCTGTTTTTCTGCTTTTGAATTTTAACAGACTGAAATAGCATTAAAGTTGTTTACAGGCAAAATCTTTATCTAATTATTATTTCTTTATTAAAAATCACATCCAAAAAATAAGCCAAATATTTGGCCTGGTAAACAACTCAATCACTGCTTTGACCAAGGTCTGATGACAACTCTAAGATGTTTAGGCTGACAGGGTTTATCAGACTGATGTTTTTCTAGCAGTATATAAAATAATAGTGCAAACTGGTGATAACAAAGGAAAACACAAAGCAAGCACTGAAAAGCTGGACAAGCATGAGTAAGATTCATGAGCCAGATATCAAAGTCCTCTGCCTGTGAAAAAATAACAGTGTTTTCATTTAAAGGCTGATGGATTTGTCCTGCTCTTAAGAAATTGGATTTCTTACCATTCAGTGAACTATAAATGCATCTGAACAGCACGCCTGTTTCTGGTATGGCTTTAGGGGTTTAGATTTCAGCAAGACATTTTGGAGGCTTATTAACATTTTCCCTTCTACTTAACAAGTGGCCTTGTTTTTACTAACCTGAGTAAGTGCCTCGTTCCCAGGTATGTGCACAAATATGTTAATATTTATCCATGCAATAAGCTGAGTATATTTTATATATATATTTAATCTATTTCCAGATTATGTATTCGATCCTCTTTCCCTGGAGATACTTATTCTGCTAGCAGTAATCCCATTTCTTAAACCATTTCTACAATAATTACTGTGTTTAAATTCGTTATCAAGCTGTCAAAAATCTTTCCGTGCATATTTATTTGGAACAATTTTGTTGCTTATGTCTATGGCTGTGATATTTGACATTTGTATCAGGAAAAAAAATAAAACCACTTCTGTTTTGGTTACTTGATCTAAAATTTGTGTGTGAAGAGAGGAGAGAGGGCAGTAAGGCAGTGTTAAGACAAATTAATTTGTCACATCAGTGGAAGAACACGACCTCACTCCTCTGTTTGCAATAAATCTCACTGCTTTGGTCCTGACCTGATTGTTTTCTGGTCATGAAGTGTTCAGCACAGAGGTTGTTGTTGAATCAGGGTGGTTGCACTCCTGGCTCAGAGGTGGAGTTCTCTGTGGCTTCAAGAAGATGAGAAATCTTTAGGTATCTTCAAGTCCTTTGCAGGTTGGATTGGCATGGTCCTGTGTGCTGGCAGCATTTGTTGTACTAGATGTTGACAAGGGAAGGTGAGGCTGCAGGAAGCAGTTCTCTTGTTCCTGCAGAGCTGATGCCCACTTCTTTCTTGTGCCAGCTCATTAGATTGGTTTTGTTCCCCAGCAGCAGATGCATCAGGTTAGAAATATATGAGGTATAGAAATTTATGGTGAAACTGTCTGGGTTTGTTTTTTTTTAATATATATATATACACAGAATGATGCAGAAAGAAAAAGCAACTCTGAGCATTTCTTACCCCACCCTTTGTAAACTGGAGAGCACTGGCCTCTGACTTCTGTGTGAACTTAAGCAAGCACCCACCTTCTTCACTGTCAAATGGCTCATTGCACAAGTGACACTGTATTTGCTGATTCCTGCTTTGCTACGTCTGTTTCCTTCTACTACCTAAACCTTCTCATTGCATTGTACTCTTAGCAGTAAGTAACTCTTAGCAGTTACTTACACTGAGCTGAGCCAGCCAGTGTTAACATCTGTGAGCTTCGTGTTGTGATTTCTGCCAGGGCAAATCAGACTGGAAGTGTTTCTGTCCTGCTCCAGTAAAAATAGCTATCTATGATGTAAATGACTGAAGAATCTGGCCACGGGACTATAAGACTATCAATAAATCAAAGGGCATTCATTTCCTACCCCGAGATTGTCCACAGGGATCAAGTCATGTCCCTGTTTGTTTTGGCATTTCATGGAATCCTGATACCCTGAGGTATTCGTGCGTGCTCCGGCAGGTCCGGGGTGACTTTGTCTTCACAGCCCAAGCATGGTTACATTTCAGCTTTTATAGGAGTCAGGGTTTTTAATGCATCCTCACTCTCTTTTGAAAGAGTGACTCAGTTCTTACCACTACATGCTTTAGCTTTGAAAACCATTCTGTAAATGAATCTCAAGCGACTGGCTGTTTGAGTTTGGGTTTCCTTGTTATTTATCTCAAAAGATCATCCATTCAGGATCTACATTTCACTACTGCTGCTTTGGTAAGTAACCTCTGACTTCCAGTAAAAGTGAAGGGAACAGTTGAAGGGAAGATTCTTAAATGCTGTGTCTTGTTTCATTCCATGGCCAAAGCTCAAGCATGCAACTGTGCAGCTAGTGCAACTGGAAGATCACGTGCCACTGATGAAATTGTTTTCTAACATCTTTTGACCATTTTTGCAGCAAAAGCTCTGACTCCGTTACCATGGAAGGCAAGAGGAGGTGTTCTGGATAAGTAGATATGTACCAACCTCTTTAACTGCTTTTCTCCTTGCCTTCCCTTCCAAAAAAAAAAGCCTGTAATGGAAATGAGACAGGAAATGACAAAAAGAATGATAAAAGGTAAGGTAATATTTTAGAGGTGTTCCACCCAACAAAATTTGCTGGTTCTGAGAATGAAACAGGAGTGCAGTTCATGGAAGAAAAGTCTGTCCCGACCAGCTATGTGCCTCAACACCTAGCTGAGAAAGCCCTGACTAGAAAAAGCTGGGAGGATTCAAGAGAAGGATCAAGTTGTTCATCTTTTCTTTCCTTTCTCTTCCCTACAACTCCACTACTGGGCACTGTCAGAGGCAGATCATCCAACCCAGAATTGCCCTAACAGTTGTACAAAAAACTGTCAGTCCCAGGCTTGGAATTGGCAAGAGCAAACATAAAACCCATAATGTGTGGGTTTTTTTTCTGGGGGTAAGAGAATAAAAGTTTCCATTTGTCATCACTCTTGGTCTGTAACAACTGGCTTACCTGCACCTCACATTGGCCAAGACCTCCTGCTGAGGACTGCTTGAAATGGTTCCATGAGTCAATAGCCTTTTCCTGGTGTGTATCCTTTGAAGGCACAGGAGCTGGACCAGAATGAGGTAAAGCATCTGGAGAGAGCAAAGTGAGGGCAGAGGTAAAAGATACTGTTGATGATTTTATTTACCTTACAAACACGCTCCATTTACTCTGCTGGTTGTAACAAAAGGTTAAAAGAATATTTCTTGGACTATCAAGTGTCTCTTTCACTGATGTATTTTTTTCTTCTGTTTCTAATGGCACTGAAATGATCCTGGCAAGAAAGAAACATAAACACCTAATTATTTTAAAGTATTAGCTCATGGGGATGGAGCTGGGTTTCTCTTCCCTTTCTTGGCAAGAGCCTTGGATTTCAATACCTCAGGCTACGATGTGCCCCACAGGAACTGGTCCCCGGTATTGTCAAGTCTGTGAAACAGAGGCTGGAGCAGGATCTGGCTGCTCATTCAGAACAACAAAAACCTCTGTCTTCAGGTTCAAAATGATGTGGATATGTCAGGAGGTTGGCTCCATAGGACGTGTCCTCCTACACCCACATCTCCTGGCAGTATCACACAACATTGTGTGACACAACAGTGCCACAGACCAGCTCATCAACGGTGTGCCTTAGAGAGTCTTCTGGAGACAGGATTCCTGGCCTCCTGTTGTCAGGATCTTGAAACTGTCTCAGTAGGAGGAAGGGAAGGGTTTGTATCCACCCTCGAAGACCATCTGCTGGAGTTTTGTAATGGCTTTATGAGCACCAGCAGCTGCTCATGCATCGCATGTACAGCAGCTTTCGTGTACCTAGGACTTAGGTGCTGCATGATGCCCTCAATATGCCCTGCAACACTGATACATTAGAATGGGAAGGACATCACAGGCACTCTAGGGGCTCCTCTGCACCCTGGGAGACTTCTTCCATCTTTTGTGCAACTTGTGGTTTAGTAACTGCTTTCTCCTGGTGACAGGGTTTCTCTGAACTAGTTGCACTGTTAGACAGCTCGTCCAGAGCTCCTTTACCAGACATTAGACTGAAGAGGTTTGTGTGCACACCTCCAGCAACAGTTGCTGCACACATTTATTACTATTTCTTCAGCTCTGGTGGTTTTCCTACCCTGCAACACTACACTCAGAACAGGACTAACAAAAAGAGCTTCTGTCTGAGCTCTTTTGGCTTCATCAACTGCAACTTGGATTTTCTTTTCCAGTTTGGCTCTTGAAATGAAGGTACTGAGGGGATATTTCTCCCCCAGGAAATTTCAGTTTCCTCAGGAACTGTACATTTGACCTCCATAACATCATTATGAATGGTAACTGTGATGCCAGCAATTCCAAAATAATCTTGCAGTATTTAGGCATTGCCTGTAGCTCCCATCTGGCACTGTCAGCTGGGGTAATATGTTATCCTAGTCTCCTCACGAGAGGTTTTATTCTCCCAACAAAATGATTGGCTTCAAAGCATGACTGCAACAAGTACACATGTGTGCACATAAGCACACACCTGAAATATGTTTATATTTACTGTTCACTTTAGATAGATTTCATGATGTAAGATGTATTTTAAACTTTACATACAGTTATATGTGTGTGTGCAGTTTACATCGTGTGTAATAGATATCAATATCTCCAAATAGTGCACATTTTATCTGTGTTTATATTTTTATATTCTATAACACAATGATTTTTTTATCCTTTATACATAATTCCTGAAATAAATCACAAGGATGAAGTGTACAAGCTCAGAAACAGAATTCAAGACATCTTTGCACAGCAGTCAGACCCGCAACCAAAACCTGGGAATACACTTCCCTGTGCTTGGGCTCAGGAAGATTGATTTGATCCACTCTGCTGGAGTCCAAAATAAGCAAGCTAGTGGCAATCAGGACTGGCCCCCAGATGGTCACTTCAGTGGCTGCAGCTCCGGGGACCAGCTGCTGCCACCTTTAGTTCCAGCTTGAGCTTTTCAGTCCAGGTCTGCTGCAGGACACCAGGGGGAAGCAAAACCATCCCTCCAAAATACCTCGTGTTTGGAGAGCGGCAAGCAAATCCACTGGGAAAATGAGAAGTTAAATGACAGAAGTTCTCTAAAAGCCCACATTTCAGTGCCTCTTCATGCCAAGATGCTGGATTTCCTCCTCCTGCATGCCCATGGCCTGGGAGCTGGAAAAGAATAGACAGAGCAGCAGCTTCTCCTTGCACTGCTGGTCCCTTCTGCTACTGCTGGGAGCTGCTTTTGGCTGCTCATTAGCCGAGTGGCCTGGAAATGCCCCCAGAGAGGGGGAAGGCAGCAGGCTCAGGCAGCAAGCATGTGCCTCCCAGCACCAGTGACAGGGATGCCGCCAGCATCTGGGCCACGTGAGGCCTCTCTCCCCGGTCCCCAGACGTTTTAAGAAAGTCTTTTTTTCTTCTTCTTTTTTTTTTTTCCATTTGGTGAAGGTATGCAGTGAAAAGCTAATCAAGCTGCCCAGGGAATGAGGGAATTTGGCTGCTACACAAAGAAAAGCCCTCTGCTGTCAGACACAGTCCAAGATTTCTCAAAGGGGCAACAAAGGTGCCAGGGGAGCGCCCAGGCCCGTGGGCCTTCGCTGCTCAGGGCCGTGGGCCTTTGCTTCCTGCTGGCTCCTGGCACCCCGGCCACCATGGGAGGGATCACTTTGGTCGAGCTCAGACCACACTTCTCCATCCCTCTGGACCACACAAACCTAACTTTCAGTCTGCTTCTCTTTAAACAAACCGTGGCAGTTGGTTGTGGAATAAACTGGAAAGGAGAACTCAAGGAGGAAGAAGAGCCGGGCCTGGTGAGTCCCAAACTCTGGCTGCAAATGGGTTTTTCTTGTGCTGCTGTCACACAGAGTGAGGTGAACCTGTTGCTTAAAGTAGATTAAAGAGATCAATTGTGTACTTTAAGGAAAAGTAAGCAGGCCAAGAGCATGCCTGCAGATTAAAAGGCATCTTTTTGTGGTAAGTTTCACAAAGCCAGGCTGAGTATTCAGAGAGATCTTAATTTAATGACTTGAGAACGAAGAGTTCTGTCATCTTCTCTCATTTCTTTCTTTGGATTTTTGCTTCATCATTTTCTGGCAAGTGTAAATTCATTCTCCTTTATGCCTGTTCCAATCTCCCTGCACTTTAAAGGGAAACTGTCAGGGCCACATTTATCTTTCTGATCTTGATAAACTAGTCAAGCTGTGAATATTAGTATTAAGAAAAAAAAAAAAAAAAGAAGGAAAAAAAAAGAACTAAAGTAAGGGGAAAAAAAAGAAAGAAAAAAAAGGAAAATACAGACCTGAATTTTACAATTTTCACAGAATGTGAAAGTAGAGGAAATGAAATGCATCAGATCTGACTGGATGTTTTTTAGAGTCTAGTACAATCTGCCCTTAAGGCATCATTGAATTACATGGCAAAAAATAGAGACAATAAATAGCCTTCAGTGTTAATACAGTCATTAGCAGCAGAGAAACAGCAAATTGCTCATGATCTGGCCTTAGCTGTCTTCTTCTCTATCCTTTTACCTTATTACCCTCTTGTTTTCCTTTTACTGTGGTGCCTTCTTGCATTTCTTTTTACTGTGCTCATTTGCTTCATGTAAACGTTGAAACCATGCCACCTTCTGGTCTTTTCAGCTATCGCTCAGTCACAAGGAGACTGACCTCAGGAAAACTCCATAAAATAAGTGTATGTCTGCAGAGAGACACCTGCAATCACATGCACATGCATAGAAGCCTACATATGCATACTTAAATCCCTCCAAACCATCAAAATCTCTTTATTCACAGGCTTTTCTTTACCTATATTATTTGCACTTTCAGGTCTAACAATAAATACAGATCATTGGATGAAGATCTGTATCTGCTTTTTTCCTTCCTCTCCTCAGCTCCTTCACTTCCAAGCATGCACTCACACATATAAACTTCAGGGCTGCTCTGGGGAAATCTCCCTCCTCTCCTTTCACTGCTGCAGGGATGATGAGCTTCTGCCAGGGCTCCCTGAGCATCTCCATTTGCATACTACCACAAAAATTGGTGGGATGGGGTGATCAAAACACAGCTCCAGCCCCAAAGTGTTACTTTTAGCCTGAGGTTTTGTATTGCTGATGATTCCTTTTCTCAAAAAACAATCCAACAAAAACGAAAACAACAAAACCCAGACATTTCTTATGCCACTACCCTTCCACGAGGTTATATCCCAGTATCTTAGCCTTCTGTTATCCCAGGTAAAGCACTTTATATGGGATAACACATAAAGTTATTATCATTATGGGGTGGGAATGAGCAGATTCTTCTGCATAGAGTCTCCTACCCTTATTTCTTCTCTTGCCATTTGAGGACTCTCTGTAACTAGAGCTAAAATGGGACTTTGGCAAGGTCTGTCTGCAAACTCCAGGGTATTAGAAAAGTTTTCTTTGCTTTTAACTCCTACTGAGTAGCTTGAGCCTTTCTAAGAAGGTAGGGCTGTGTGCAGGGGTCTTCTCTTTTTTCCAGTGAGGACTTTGCATTGTAAAACCATGTAGGCAGGAGATAGTTCTAGGTGCTAGAGGTGAAGAGTGAGGTTGGGGGGATGTAGGTAGCCACAGAGCTGGTGTTTGTGAGTTGCCTTTGCAGGCACACAGAGAGGTGGTCAGGGTACATCTCTCAGGACTGCAGAAAAGGAAGGAATGTCTTTTTCATTATCTGCATTGCTTGAGGAGTGTTTTCCTAAGCTCATAGCTGCGTTCTTCTGTACCTTATACACATTATCCTGCTTTTATATGATCTTGGACTGCTCTGTGTAAGGGATCCTGCCTGTCTGAGTCCTTAGAGAGGGCACTTTCAGATATCTGAGTTGCAGATAGGGTTATTTATTCCTTAAGAGCACTGCAAATACAATTAGCCAGCCTTTATTTCTACTATAACCCCCACAGCAGAAGGATTCTCTGAAGACTGTGAAGAGAACCAAGTAATGAGTAAAATATCATTAGCAGGTCTATTTTTTTCTCTGTGTTCTTTTAACCTTAGAGTTATGTATTATGACAGAGAAGCCAAAGACCCTCTCTGCCTGTTCCTGTGTGCCAGAAAGGTGTTAGCATTCCTAAATAGCTGGGTTTATAGCACAATACCTTAGGTGCTTTAGTTCCTATTAGAAGTGAAGCTAGCTCTCTGCCTGCTGTGAAATATGGAGAGCTTAAAGATGATTTAAAAGAGTCTTTCCCCCTCCCTTCTGGTCAAAAGTGGGATTGAGCTGGAACAGCAAATACAGGCCCCATGTTTTCAAAGCATCTTTTTTCCCAGAGAAGGTCTTGAGTTGCAGGCAGTGGGAAGGGAAGACAAGAGTGTGATGCAGTAAATCAGAAAGTCCAGAAGGCATCTCGCAGGGTCAGGCTTTTGACTGCAATAACGACCACAGAAAGGACACGAATGAGATAGGCCTTGTTCTTGGCAATAAACTGTGTCATAGAATCATGAATGGTTTAGGTTGGAAGGGACCTCCAGAGGGCATCTGGTCCAACCTCCCTACACAAGCAGGCGAATCTCTACCTAGGGCAGGTTGCTCAGAGCCCCATCCAGCCTGACCTTGAATGACTCCAGGGATGGGGCCTCCAGCACCTCTCTGGGCAGCCCATTCCAGGGATCTATCACCCTCAGATTAAAGAACTTTTCTCTAATCTCCAGTCTAAACCTGTCCTTTCCCATCTTAAAACCACTGCTCCTTGTCCTATCACAGTGCAAAACATTTCATCTTGCCTTCCAGGATCTAATGCCATGAGGCTGACACAGCTGGATAGAGCAAGGGGTGCATGACCAGCTCTGAACTCTTCTTCCAATGGAAAATGCACTGACTTTATAAAATGTTACCCTGAAAATATAGCTTAAGCAACAATGCTTTTTTGGTTCATTTTCTTGCAAAATGATGCATTGGGCAGTAGGGTAAAAAGGTGGATAGAAACCTGGGCTTGTATCCAGATAAGCTGGGTTTGGAGACAGCTGAGCAAAGGTTGTAATGTCAAGAGGTGAGTGACTCTCACTATCCCAACGTGAATGTCACCAGAGGAGTCTCAAAAGGTAACATGTTTGATTCTGAACAGCCTGTGGGTCACCTGGCACTTGTATTGTGAGGAGGGGGACTCATTTTATTGGTTTTACTCATCTTTTTTTTACACTCAAGTGTTTCAGCACTTCTTAAGCAGATAGGTTCCCCTGCTAGAATACCCTGTATCACTTTCTAAAACCCAGCAGCTCCACTGGCTGTCCTGGAGCCCAGATATTCAGCTCAGGTGCAAGCAGTGGGTGCTGTGGAGAACCACCTGAGTTTGTGTGAATCCGGAGCTGAGGCCTCATTACTCTTAATACCCGTCTGGGAGATAGTAGGGGGTGTCAGAAAGCAGGACTGGCAATTCCAAGTCCTTCATGACAGCTTGCTGGAGAGCCCAGCTCCCGCTGGATGGCACCAGTATGCTGCTGCTGCTGAAAGACCCTGGAAGCAAGAAGATAAATAGAAATTACAGATGTGGAAGCTGCCCCAGAAGAGGCAGAATGCCATCACAGGTAATGTCTTCAAAGGAGCATGTGGTACCAAGATGGGAATATTCTGTGGTGTACTTTGTGTTCTGTTCCATGCATGCAGGAAACCTGTGGCAGATATCTATTGAATAATGTACAAGTAAATGCTGTTGATATTCTTCTCCCCAGAAACTGAAGCTGGGCTTGCTGCCTAAATGTACACCTGCATTGTGGTTACCAAAGCCAAGAAACTTTACAGAAGTCACCAGAGAAAGGGGAGGTGCCTGGAAATTTAGTGTTCCATTGCAATTCTTAATGATCTCTGATGACTGCTTATTTAATTATTTCTCACTATTCAGGCAAGAAATGGGAGCCAGCCCCACATTCACTTAAGAAATGGCTGCTGGTGGTAGTAAGGAATAAGAAAAAGGCTGTAAGGCAGAGCTTAAGAAGTCAAGACTGAGTGCTTAGCAGGGTCCAGCCTTGGCACCCCCATGCTGTGTGTAACCTTGAGAAGGAGCCTGCCTCATCATTTGGGTGGCAGAGGCCAGGGGGGTCCTGGTGCAGTGCTAGACAGTGTCCAAGACCAGGAACAGCACAAGCAAGTGGGGAATTAGATCCCAGACCTGGGCCTCCATCTGAGACTTTGAGTGCCATGGGCAGCAGCACTTTGAGACCTGCTCGCTCTTTCTTCTACCTCACCCAAGCCAGAGTCAGACAAACAGGCACATCCAGTGCATATAGAAGGAGGAAAGCTAAGGCAGCTTTACCTCCTGGGGGGTACTGCAGTTCCTGACACCAAAATGTGGTGTAACTGAGCAGCTTGTCCTTTCCAAACAAACCCCAAACTCTCCTGATGCTCATATACTGTCTGCTTTCCCCCTTTCTCTTTCAATTTCATCCTTGAACATTAAAACCAAGGAATCAAAAAAGTAGGACAGCTTCTGATCTGCCAGTGGAGTTGACCTAAACTTGCTTGCATGCAGTGGAGGTCAGAGCAGAGCCTTCTCCCAGGCTTGGGAAGCTTTCCTGTGTGCCATTATCTGAAACATTAGAGCATCTCCATTTAACAAGCTGGGAAATGGAAGGAATGAAGGTCAGTAATAGTTATAAATTACTTCTGTACATTCTCCCTGCCTAAAAAAAACTAGTTTTCCTTGATTTCATTATATGGTCCCAAAACCTTTATTCTTATCAGCTAGTTAAAAATTCAGGTTTTTCCACTGCTATGTTCAACATATCATTTGAGTTTTTTAATTTATTAATACCATTTGCTCCCAAGAAAAGGAGAATAAAAGCATTCCCTAAAAAGAATCATGTTCAGAGAAATGGACACACTGGGAAAGATCACAGTATTTGACAGATGTTAATTTTTGGAGGTAATGTGTAATTTGTTACAGTTGGCAGTGAGGAAAAAATGAGTTTTCTTTGGTTTTTATAACAAAAATTAAAAAAAAAAGAAAAGAATAAGACTCTAGACAGTGTGTCAGGATGTTTGGGTACAATGGTAGTACCCAAGTACCTTGTCTGATTTAGGACAAGTAGTTTTCTTCCTCTTTTCCAGCAGTTCTTTGCTTTCACCTGGGGTGAACAAGCTGCCTTCATGTTCAAACATCTCCTGGCCATGACCTGCCCAATGGCTTTTTCCCTCTGTCAGGCTCTAGCTGGTATATTTATTAAACTTGACCTATATTTCTTAAAGGTGCCAAGAGCTCTGAGATTCTGGAAAAGGGAGTTGACCCCCAACCATGAGGTATTATTGAAGTAAAATATTATGTCAGTCATATAATGCAAATATTGCTTGACCTCTAAAAAACACCCCAGACTATTTTATACTTTCACAACATATTCAACACCCAGGAGCAGCAAGGGGAAATAAAAAAGAACAAAAGCAGTGGGTTTGTACATATTTCACCAATGCTAAGTTCTTTCCTTTTATTTTTTTGGAGGCTGTGTTAGGAAAAATCACAGAATTGAGTCTACACTTTGGGAAAATAAGGGAGGAGCCCATGAGAAAAACTAAAGCTGGTTGCTTAATCCCTTTGAAATCCAGGCTCCTCAGTGAGAGCAGAAAAACCCATGGATATATTGGTTTTGTCCTTTTAAACAGATTTTTTATTATATTTTCTTCTTTTTTCAGCAGATGGATACCCTTAAAAGCACTAAAGGCAGAAAATTTAAAGAAAGCATGGAAAAAGGGACAATTTTCATGGCAAAAAAATGAAAGCCTAGATGAATTTTTTAACTCAACACCCAGATTAGGGTAAAAAGTATATTTAAAATGTACATTTTCAGTTGACATTGATACTAAAGAGAAGGTGGCCTGCTGCTAAATGAGGTCCACACTTCATGGTCTGCTGGTGAAAAAGGATTTCCAAAGCTAATTTTCTGAACTGTCAGAAGTGAAATATTGCCTTTTGTGTTTGGCCCAATCCCCTGCACCTCAGCAACAAGGATATCAGAGAGGTGCTGGCTTGTCAAATGTGCTTTGTGGGGTTGTCCTTTGTACCCTGCTGCCAGGCAGAGGTGAAAGAGCTCAGGAGGAAAGTGAAAGAAGAGTTTGGTCTTGTTGCTATTTGGGCAGATGAAAGAGAAGGAGCCTTTTGGAAGCACTTGAAGCCAAAGAACAAAACCTGCTGCTGGTGCTCAAAGCCTGCAAAGCTCAGCTGAAGCTCCTGAAAGGGAATAGAGCATATATTCAAAATAAAGCAAGCTCACTCCCTGAGTTCAGGCCTCACGAGGTCCTTCTGACACAGACAGCAATCCCAGATGCTCTGCTGGATTGTGAGCCAGCTCCAGTGATCAATAGTGTACCTGGTGAAAAGTGGCTGATGAGTAAATAGGAAAGGACTTTGCCTTTAGAGAAAGAACAGGCACCTAAGTTATTTTGGGGTGAGTGGCCTGTGTTCTCTCTTTCATGCATATGGAGAACAACTGAGAAAATGATTTTCATTTCATTTCATTTCATTTCATTTCATTTCATTACATTTCATTTCATTACATTTCATTTCATTTCTCATTTTTTATTATTATTTATTACTTTCATTTAATTTCATTAATTTAATTTC
>VWZY01003182.1:47962-106413 GCA_013399075.1 Chloroceryle aenea
TAAGTGCACACTCATATATTCATGCTTCAGGAGGAAGCAAAAGCATGCAAATCCAATTAAAAAGTGAAAGCAAAAAATGGCTTTTGCAAGGTGCCCTTTAGAAAAAGTGACCTGTGACAATGTCTCAGGGAGTTCATACAGGGCTGTTTGGATAGCTGAATAAACAGACCTCAGTCCCCTGACAAACAGGGCAGCCTGGACAATGGAAAGCCCCTCTCCTCCCCTCTGGCACATTTTTGTGTGATTTTGGTGTGCTCTCATAGTGCAAAGTTGCCTTTGCTATGTCTTCAGGAGTCAGAAATCCATAGTGGTCATGTGGCAGCCTTCTGCAAACTTGACTTTTCAGTTGGGACAACTCTGTATGTGTTTCTCAAAGAAAGGGCAGTAACCTTGTGGATATTGACTTGGGTTGGGGTTTTTTCTTATTTTTTCTTTCTCCTGAGCAAAAATAGAGGAGCCATTCATACTCAGTCCTTGTTCTGTTCTTGTGACTGAGGTTGCATCAGCTCTGACCTCGAATGGCAGCTGCTTAGGGCACAGCAGTGGAACCATCACTGAAAATGACAGGAGCCTAAGGATGCTCCACATCTGCTGCTGCTCTTCTTGGACTTCCCCCATTACCTTCTCTTTGTCTGTGCACAGTGAGAAGTCCTTGTTTTACCAGATGCACATTTAACAAACCTCTTCTGCTCCTTGGGGAGAGCATCAGCTTATTCCCAAGGTAACTTCTTCACAAATCCTTTGTCCCTGTCCTCAGCACAGACCAGCTTCATGGTGGAAACCTCTCCTTCTCCTCACCACCTAGACTGGGTCTGGGAGGCAGGAGGACCCGAGGAAAATGGTGAGATTTTGGCATGGAAATAATTATTTTGTCAGTGTATGACTGCAGAAGGAATGAGAGTGGGGAAGGAGGGCAGAGCAAAAATACCTTTGGTCTTAACTGTTCCCATTTCTAATCTGCTGTAAACATCTCCCAGAGAGTGAACTCTTTGGCTGACACTTTACACCTTCTCTTCCCCTGCCTCCTTGTCTGCAAGCAGCTCTTGCTGGAGCTGCTTACATCTGAAGAGCAAGGGATGTCTCTTTGGGGAGGGCTGGGGTAAGGTGGAGGTCCCTTCACTCCCACAGTGCAAGGTGACTGTGGGCAGTGAGCCCTTGCTGTGAGCACGAATCCACCTCACCAAGTGTGAGTGAAGATTCAAGGCACCCATTGCTAATAAAATTAAAGACACAGACTTAAATGTCATGTATTAAAGGGCAGTTTATCCCTGCCAGAGCATGTGAGCAGCCATGTGATCATTTCTGGGATTTGACCTACCTGTAAATCAGACAGGCATTTACCCATTCTCATGAGTCAACAAAATCATGTTTGAGAGACAACGATTCTGTAAAGTATTGCAAAAATGAGACCCAGTGAGAGTTGCAGTTTGTTATTTTATTTGTCTTTGATCAAAAGTGTTCCTGCACAGTTATTCCTCAGATAGATATTTTTTTTTCCCTCCTGCCTTTTAAGATACTGTTTGTCCTTCCTGCAGTCTGGAATGCCTTCAGATGATGAGGAGACCTTCTTGTGGCCTTCCAGTATCTTACGGGGGCTACAAGAAAGCTGGGGAGGGACTTTTTAGGCTGTTGAGCAGTAATAGGACTGGAGGGAATGGAGTCAAACTAGAGAGAGGTCTACTCAGGTCAGACATTGGGAAGAATTTCTTCCCCAGGAGGGTGGGGAGACACTGGAACAGGTTGCCCAGAGAGGTGGGGGAAGCCCCATCCTTGGAGGTTTTTAAGGCCAGGCTGGATGGGGCTCTGAGCAACCTGCTCTGGTGGGAGGTGTCCCTGCCATGGCAGGGGAGTTGGAACTCTTTAAACTCCCTTCCAACCCTTACAAATCGATGATTCAAGCTGGAAAGAGAATGAATAAATAAATCAAATGTAAAACTGTGGCTTAGTCCAGCATGTCTATCCCCAGGCTATTAAACTGTGTATCACCAACATGTCCACCTACATTGGTTGCACAGTTTGGCAAGTTATTAATAAATAACCAGGATAAGTAACGTGGTTTTGTTGCAGTGTGCCACCAGCCCACTTCTTACAACCTGCCCCTCTAGGGCAGACTGACAGCAGCTGTTTGGTGTTTCTGTTTTGCAGATGTTGTAGAGTTTTCCAATGGAAAGGGTGGTGGTTTTGATGAGCTTTTGTTCGCTGTTGGCCAATACGCAGCAAGCACCTTCGTAAGTACATTTTATGATTAATTCTTCACTCCTAACAAATCCCTGGAAAGAGAAAGTAGGGAATGCTAACGGTCTTGATAGAGAATCAATGAAGCCTGTTTATTTTGACCACTGCAAATCTGTGTCATTTTAAATAGGTTAAAAGCTTAAAATTGCCTTTTTAGGACACTTTTAAGGGGAGAGAGCTCCAGTAACAAATCATTTTAAATGTCCTGCTAAAGTGTGATGTTCGTGCTGTTACTGCTGCTTGATCTTCTTTAGTTTATGACATTTAACAGAGTGGAAAATTTGGGAAAGATTAACTCTTTGTAATTGATTTATACATCTCAGAAAGCAAAGGTTTCACATCTGGGAGAGCTTCAGGATTTTTCCCTATTTATCCTCTATCAAATATGTTGATACTGGTTCTTCTAGTTGGACACATTCCCATGTTTGGGAAATAGATACAACTCTCTGAGAAAACCTATGGAGCATACTAAAGGTCCTTCAACTTGACCTTTATCTGCAGGACAGAGGAACAGGAGACAAGAACCTTGCTTTGTTCCCACCAGAGCCAAGCGTATCCAGGTACTTGCCATAGCCAGAGGAGAACTCGTGATCAGATATTTGGGCAGTCAGGTCAAACCTTCCTCTCCTTCTGGGTCAGCCCACATTTGAGGTTATCTCCAATGTCAGCCTGTGTTTGGGGTTATCTCCAGCTCCAAATACTGATTTCTCTTATGGGGTTTAGCCAGGTGCTGACTCCTGCCTGCAGTCAGGTGTTGCCCTTCAGTGTCCACATCAGCATGAAAACTACAGCCCTGGGGAAGCTTGAACCTATGGTGAATCTTGAGGCATACTTCATCTTCAGTAACCCACAGGCTTGCTCCTCCATGATAAAATCTTAGTGGAAGTGGGGACTGGGGTAGTTTTTTTCTGAGGTAATTCAGTGTGGGAACACAAGGTGTTGAGTGGATCAGGTGTAGGGAACTGAACCTTATGTCAGGAAAATATCATGGCAGTGTGAGAGCAGATGTGGCTGGCTGGCTGAGCTTGTGGGCAGTGTAGGCTAGTGACCATGTCTGTTGTGTGGGTAGGCTTTTAAACAACTCTCTGTACTTCAATACAAAAGAGACCTTAAATTTCTGTAGGCTGTGGCAGAGAGCAAGCACTGTGGTCACTTTTCCTATGTGAAGATAGGTCTTGTGTTCCACCCATTCCAAATGGGTGATGCAGTAACACTTGGAGTAAAAACTCTTCGAAGCCTTTGAGAAAAATACAAAGAACATAGCTGAGAATGAAAACTTTATTTCCAATATTTAAGCTTTTGAATGTATATAGATGTGAAACCTGCCCAAGTAATGAATTAGAGAAGACACTTAGACAAATGAAAACAGTAAAGCTCACGATCAAGCATTGCATGAGGATAGATGTAGCTGAAAGACAGTTTTCATCATTCATTGCAGACTAGAAACGCTAGAAAGTATTTTCACAAATGTAGAGGTAAAGATAATAAAGCTTTTTAAAGTTTAATGAAGACTGATCTGGTTTTCTTTCCCAAGGTCCCTATGTTTGGGTGAAGACTCAGCCCACCTATGATGTATTTCATTAACTGTATGGAAGGATAGAGATCAGTTTTGTTCTCTTTTCACAGTGCACCATGATTCTTATCAGAAAGAAAGGAAGTAAATTTGAGTTGCCTTTAAAAAATGTTTGATTCCCTTTCTTTAAACCTCACCCTTCATTTTATAAATGTAAGAAAGAAGAAACATTAAACAAAAATAATTCAACCAAGCCATTGTGGTAATGACAGAATCATAGAATCATTGAGATAGAATTTGCTGATGACATGAAACTGGGAGGAGTGGCTGACACACCAGAGGCTGTGCTGCCATCCAACGAGGTCAGGACAGGCTGGAGAGCTGGGCAAAGGGGAACTCATGAAGTTCAACAAGGACAAGTGCAGAGTCCTAGACCTGGGGAGGAACAGCTCTGGCAGGGGAGTTGGACTCGATGCTCTCCAGAGGTCCCTTCCACCCCCCACCATCCTATGATTCTATCATAATGGTAAAATAATTTATGTTTCATTTTAGAAGCCTTTTTCAGCAAAGTAATTTTCTAAAGGCAACTAGTCTGAGCTCAGAGCTGCTCTTTGTGTATGTGCCATTATATCATTAAACATGGCTATTCACATAGTTCTCTGATTTTTTATGTGTAAAAGACACTTGAAAATAAAGAAAAAAAAACAGAGGGTGAGAATGATGAACTCTACTTTAAAGGTCATGAAACTAATTACCAAGAAACACCAGAACAGAGTTAAGAATAAAAGATAGTGATGAAGAGAAACAACTTAATCACAACCAGTTTAGCCTCCAAATTGGCCCTTCTCAGGGCTGTGGTCTCACCTCCCATGGTCTTCTTGCCAGCATTTCACAAGCAGTGACATCTGAATGTAGATCAGCTACTTGAAACCCCATATATGTGGTTATATAGGAAATTGATACCTCCTGACATATTCAGGCATAAGCTGATCAGTTTTTCTTCAAAATTTGTGTTGGTTGGACACTCTTGTATTATGCAAAAAATGAACCTACCTACTGGACAATTTGTTTCTGTCTTGTTTTAGATTTCTTATCACTGCCCCAAACGTGGTGCATCTGGGCACATATGAGACAATAACAGTTCAAGTCCATGGAGCACAGCAGCCTGTGCAAGTTACTGTGTACTTCAAAGATGAGACAAAAAATCAGCTCCTGTCAGAAAGGATCATCTTTAACCTTAACCAAAATAACAATTACCAAGAGATGAAGAAAGTAATGGTGAGTCTGCCATCATGGTATGATTCTGTGATATAAGGTGATTCATTCTTCTTTGCATCCTGCTTTTCATCATTTGCTTCTGATGTGATTCTTTGAAGTCTGGCAGCATTTAGTTCAGGAGTGCTAGTTTGGGCTATTGAGTTGGAAAACAGCACACAGCAGGACTAAGTTTAGCTCTGACTGAATACTCCTGCAGCTAAAAGCTGAGCCTTCAAATCAGGTTCTTCTTGAGCATGATGTTTGGAAACATCATTATTACCCTGCATGAGGTAAGACTCTAATCTCATAAGCAAGATTTTAGCAAGTGAAAGACTACAGGATGCTGCTACAGCTACCAAATAACATGGTAGCTGGAATTTACCATGCCCATAGACTAAAGCAAAGTCCCTGGGCTTGACTTACTGCCACTGGACAGAGGAATGTGTATTTCTATGGCAGACAATGTGGGATTAGAGACTATTTCTACTTAAAAAGAAATACTCACCCAAGAAGAAAGATATAATTGAGTACCTGCTGTTGAATGGTGCTAATAAAATTCTTAAAACACTTCATCTGTGTGCCTTTCAATTTATCAGGTTTGTATCTGACTCAGGGGGGGTTTCCTTTTGTCCTTTCCAGGTCAAACCAGGGACTTTGTCACGGGAGCTGTTCAAGAAGAGCAGTCGGCCATATGTTCTGCTGGTCACTGAAAGCAGGGAGCTTCATCCGGAGACCGTTCGGAGCACTCGCATCCTCCTGTCTTCCAAGAGAGGCTACATCTTTATCCAGACAGATAAGCCTATATACACACCAAGTTCCAAAGGTTAAAATACAAATGCTGCATCTCAGGTGTTGAATATAGAAGGGCATGAGTGGAAAAAATAATAATGATTTGATCCTTCCTGTTCAACCTCAGCTCTCTCTGTGCTTCCCAGCCACTTCAGATTGTGTACTTCTGCACTGTACATGGCAGCAACCTGAGTGGGAATGCCACCAGGGTCAAAAAATCATACTCTCTTCTAACAGCCACCAGACAAAATCTACTTCTTTTTGTTCAAAAAGCTTAAATTTCAAAAAGCTTTTCATTTGGAAAACAAATCTGTGAGGAAGCTTTAAATAAACCCAAAACCTCTTAATGCTTCTGCTGGCAAAGCCAGCAGTGAGTATCCTTTGCACTTTTAGGCTACAACTGTTTTGTTACTTCATTGAATTAAGTAACAGGAAAGAGAAGTCAAAAAAAAGTTCTTGAGTTTGATTGCACCTTGACTGCAGCAGGAACTCAAAAGTGAGTGAAGCTCCCTGAATATTTTTCAGAGTTTGCTCCAAAAAGGTATCTGTTTGGTCATGTAACATGAAAAGCCCATGGAAGAATGCAATTCTTTGTTGAAGACTTCTTTTTGTTAAGAAAAAGTTCTTTTATCCTAGACTCAGCAACTCAGATTAGATCTTGTAGCAATTACTATGTAGAAAAGCCAGAAATAAATATGTGAACTCATTTATTCCTCTCTTAAACAGTAAAATACAGGATCTTCATTCTGGACAATGCTATGAGGCCAGCAGATGACACAGTTACAGTTGCTGTGCTTGTAAGTATTAAACAAACACTATTAGTGAGTGCTTCTTCAGCACAGGAACTCATGAAAAACTTCCACATAAGATCTCAGGATAAAAGTACAGCCACAAAATAGCTTTCCAGAAATCAGTATTTGTGCTCTGTGAGATGTGTGTAGTCATTTTTGCCCAGTATCAGGAGTACAGAGGGAAATGTAACATGTGAAGAATAAAGTAGGAAAGTAAGCAGAGCATTTTGTCTTCCTTGGGACTAGAGGAACTTGAGTTTTTGGATGGGAATGTTTGACACCTGGTGCATCGTTTGATGGTTGTTTTCTCTTTCTCAACAGAATTCAAAAGGAATGGTGGTTAAAAAGTCAGATCAGAAAATAAAAACGGTGTTGAGTGAAAACTTTGAAATACCTGATATTGCTGAGTATGTTCCTGCTGTGCCTTGGGCACGAAAACAGTGCACATGTCAAAATGTCTCTTGCAGCAGAACTATCTTCAAGATCAAAACAAGCCTTGTCCTTCCTTTTTAGTAACTTGGCTCTGCTCCCCTGCTTTCCTCTCTTCTTTTTATCTTTTTTCTAATCGTGTATCATCTGCTTTGCCATTTCATTAGGACAGGAGGTGCACTAAAGCAGGCAGTTTTGCTCTGATCACACTGGGGAGGACCACAGGGAACTGCTCTGGAGCCAGCCCTGCCATGCAAGGTTCTACACCTGAGCTGGTCTCCCCTCCCTGACACCAGGGAGAAAGTCCCATAGCTAGGCTGTAATTCATCTGACTTGCTTCAGTGCCTCTGTCAGAATGAGATGAACCTTGTCTCTGCGTGGTTGGTTTCTCTCCAGGGGCTGTGGAGGAGCCTGAGGGACCTATGCAGGTGAAAGACTTCATGGTATAATGTAACAAATGAGGAGGACTAACCCCACCTCTTATTAGCAGGATCAAACCATCCAAATTCATTCCCTTTACCTGTTGAAGTACTTAAGATTTTTAAGAGCTGAATTACCTTTCAAATTTGTCTTCCACAGGGAAGAGTTTGAGCCTAAGGTTAATATCTTTTCACTGTTAAGCACCTCATCTTGGAGAGATGAGTCCAGAATTTAATGTTAATATGCTGCAATTAGTAAAATCTATCTTGGTAAGGGATAATTTAGCAAATTGCTTAAATATCTGCTCAGTCAAGACTACACTCAGGAGAGCCCTTCTGTAAGGGATCAGTTTGTAAAGTGTAACTCACAGAAAAGGCACTGCATGTTACAAGTGGTTTGTAAATAGGTTGTATCTCCCAGATCCTCATAAAGTATTTTGAGTGTTTCCTAGGTCATTAGGAAATATGTTGCTGGCTCCTCCTAACAAAGAGAAATCCACTAATAAATTAATTTGAGATGAGATCAAAGTGAGGAAAATATTAACATTTAGTAAAAAATTAAATATTTTAGCATCATAAAATATCTGAGGAATCCTAATTAACTATCTTCTGCTGAATCTGAACTTTAGGCCTGGAACTTGGAAAGTCAAAGCCTGGTTTCATCAGTATGAAATGTCAAATGTTTCAGCTGAATTTGAAGTTAAAAATTATGGTAAGAGAATGTTTACTTTTCATTATCTATATGTGAGGTTATCACTACATGCTAAAAGGATACAGTGCAGTGACCAAACCTGGACAGGATTCACAGCATTTCAGTGCCTCATAGTGATCTCTGATGCAGAGAACTCTGGTTATGTGTGACTTTCACTGGTATTTGAAAAAAAAATAAACAAAACCCCCTTTATTTTTATAAAGATTTAAAAACTTTAAAGGGAGGTGAGTTCCATTTTAAAATCATTGATTGAAATTCTGTCTAAAGTTTCCAGTGAAGTCTAAACTGGGAAAAAACAAAACAAAACAAAACAAAATTACCTATTTTCTCTCAGTAGAATTCAGTTTGGAGTTGTTCATATATTTAGAGAAGCTCTTTTAAAGAAGGCCACTGTGTAAACAATAAAAATACCAAAAAAAAAAACAAATTAGGGTAAGAAATGGCTTGATTTATTTGTGCTGAATTTATGCTTTCTTGTAAAATCTAGTGTGGGTTGATTTTTTATATATTTTTTTCTCCTTAAATGCAAAGCTCAGGATTATATGACAATCTTAGTTTAACAAAGCTGGTTTTTCCTTAGCTGGTGGATCTAACAGAATAGTGGGGACCACAGCATCCTCTGCAAACACTGAGATCCAGGAGGCAATTCCTCTGCCTGTATCTACAGGAGCAAATAGTTCAGCTTTGTAGGAGTGAACTGCAGACTGATACAGCTGATGCTGAGGACCTCATATCCACACTCAACCCATTTCAAGGTGGATTTACTTCAGTCTGCTTCTAGTCCAGGTCACTTAAGCCCCATGAGTAATTAGAGTTTATCTTCTGCTTTTATTTGTTGTAAATAAATTAATTTTGTGTGTTCAAAGACTGCTCCACTGTGTGAAGCAGAATAAGGGAAGGTGATCAGGAGATCTGCTTCAGCTGATTCAAACTAAAACATCCCCTCAGTGCAGCTGCATCACCTCCATTTGCTGTTGCCAGGTGCCAGGAGTTGGAGGTATGTTTGCAACTCACATGTCCTGACCTTTTGTCTTCTTGTTTGTTTGTTTTTCCATGCAGAACTCCCATCTTTTGAAGTAAAACTCATCCCACTTCAGCCATACTACCACATCTGGAATGAAACCTTTGTGCTTGATATTGAGGCAAAGTAGGTGTGCTTGCAGTAAGGCTGTTTAAGGAGGCAGATGAGTAAATAATGAACTTTGCAGCTTCTTCCTTAACAATTAATCAGCTTCTGCCTTTACTGGACTCTGAATTCAATCTTATATACTAACTCTGTTTCCACTACTAACCTGAGACATCAGTGTCAAATGCTACCTGGGTCCAAGTGGTGGTGGTCAGAAGGGAACAAGATTTTCTGCATATTTTAAGTTGCTAGGAAAAATTTGACTTGAGGATTCCTCTCTGTGTTGCTAGGTAAGGTTCCAGGCAAATCCATAACCTGTTTTTCTTTATACTTTTTGGTTTAGACATTTAGAAGCCTTGGATGTTGCTCTTTAATCTAAGTAAAGATGAATTCAAGTTTGAAATTTCTTCAAATCCCAGTGGATTTTGGAAGTAATAAGCATGTGCTTATTTGAGATGAATGATTTTAGAAAGAAATGCTTCCAAGTGAATAAACACAGTTAATGAGAGGAGTTTCCATGACCATCAGTGCATACATATGCATTACTGCACAGTAGTGTGACACTTGATACTGTGGTTCTATCAAATAATTATTAACTTTAATCATAATGCTTTGTGATATAAAGTGATATCAGACCACTGACTTCAAGATTTTATTCTTTTTCCAGTTTTCTCTGTTTATTATTGCAGCACTTAGTTTTGAGCTCATGGACTGTGCAATTCCTTCATCTATACTTCATTAGCATCATAATTATTTAAGAGAAAAAATAGTACTGAATAAATTAATTCTGTTCTTTTGTCTATTGGAAAAGGTCCTAGTGGTGCTCCACAGCCTGCCTGAATTTCATCTAAATCAATATACAGAATTCCTGGATAATTGAACTGATTTCTCTGAGCTGGCCATGCATGTAGCAGTTATTTGGTGTATTGACTGGTGTTTTCTGCAGTTCCTTGTCCTGGCATCTTAAGCAGTTTTCATAAGAACTGCCTCTCAGTTTCATTGGGATAGAGCAGTGCTCCTGAGAGGGTCAATTTGAAAGAGCTTTGTTATGCAGAAGAAAACCATTGCAGAACTGAGATGAAATGGGCTTTACACAAGCAAAAGGCAACACCATAGTTGTGACAAGTCTCATACAGCACGCTGTTACATGTTGTTCTGGAGGAGGATGCCATCTGCCAGGGTTTCTTTCAGTAAGGAGCCTGTCAGATGCAGCAACATGACCTATCCTCTCCATGATCCATATGGAGAGTTCAGAGGTGTTCTGCCAGATGCCTAACTGGCAAACTTTCACTTGCAAGAGGTCCTTGTGCTGTACTGCCTAAATTCATAGGAGAGACATTGGGTGAAGGGTGTCTATGCTGCCTAAGGACAATGGTTTTAAGCTGGGAAAGGAGAGGTTTAGACTGGAGATGAGAAAAAAGTTCTTTAATCTGCAGGTGATGGATCCCTGGAATGGGCTGCCCAGAGAGGGGGTGGAGGCCCCATCCCTGGAGTCATTCAAGGTCAGGCTGGATGGGGCTCTGAGCAGCCTCCCCTAGGTAGAGATGTCCCTGCTTGTGTAGGGAGGTTGGGCCAGATGACCTCTGGAGGTCCCTTCCAGCATAAACCATGCTTTGAATTATCAGTCCACCCAAACTAAATAGACTGGATACTCTCCTGTTTCCCTGTGAAGGGGATGAGTAGCCTGAGACTTCACTGTGCAACTGAAGTCCTCATTAGTTTGCAAAAAAAAAAAAGATAAAATCATTCTCTTGTAAATTTTGTCATGCCATTTTATTTCAGTATAATGATTAGTCTGATTTATGATTCCTTTTTACTAATGTAATGATTCATCTCCTCACTTCTCTTCCTTCCAAAGACACTCTTATGGGAAAGGGATTCAGGGTGCCGCATACGTGCGATTTGGCATAATTGATGAAAATGAGAAAAAAGTCTTTCTTCCAGGCCTGGAACAACAGCTATCAGTAAGTACTGGAGTTCCATGAAACTATTCTGATTTCTCCTTGTTCAGCTGAATAGTGTCAGATGATATCAAAACATAAATCCCTGTATTGCCATTGTCATTCTATAAGCAACAATTTTTTAGTTCTCATGACAACAAACCATTGGATGGTCAGGGTTTGTTGTTTGGTTTTGGTTTTTTCACTTTATTTTAGATTCAAAATGGGAAAGGAAGAGTTACTTTAAATACACAACTTCTGGAAGAGAAATTAAAAAGGAGTATTTCCACTCTGGAAGGGTTTCATTTATATGTTGCTGTTACTGCTGTAGAAACTGCAAGTGAGTACACTCTACCTTAGCTGATGCTGTCTAATATTTACATTCATCTGTCTCTAGTATGATCCTCTGTGTGAGAAATCTTGTCCCTCTGGACCAATCCTCACTGCAAAGCTTGCTTATGCTACAGTGCATTACAGCCTCCTTCACCTGACTCCCTTCTCTGCATAAACCTCAGGTGGGATTCACTTTTCTGAACACGTGTCCACTTTTATGTGGTGACTTTGATGTAGCCTTCCCTAAGGAACAAAGCCATGGCAGCTCAGAAAGGGAAGTGCACAGCTGCAATGGCTCCTGTGGCAGCAGTGTGCTTATGTTTGGAGACATCTTGTTCCAGCTGATGTGTCAGAGAGGGATTTTTGTGTTGTAAGTGACAAAATTTTTGATATTAACAGGTGGTGAGATGAGGGAGGAGGAGCTCAGCAGTGTGAAGTTTGTGAGATCTCCCTATGCTGTTGATCTGTCTAACACCAAGAAGTATTTTGTGCCTGGAGCCCCCTACTCTGTTGTGGTACGTAGTATTCAGCCAACTGCTTCTGCTTGCCTCCATAGCAAGGGATTTGTATCTGCCCAGTGTATAAAATCCTGAACTGGTCCAGTGGAAGCTCAGTAGGGCAGAGACCTTCAGGAATAGGTCCAAACAGAGCTACTCTTTGTGTGTCTGCTTTGTCTCATTTCTTTACAGAGCCTGAAGAGGGAAACTGAAGCCAGAAAATAAGGGGTTAATGTTCTGGGAGTTATCTGTGCACTGTTCACTACAGGGAGTATAAAACATGCAGCAGTCTCTTCTCACTTCCATATCAAAAGGTTAAAATAGTGATGTTGTATCAGATTAATTCCACATAAAACTGAAATTCTGGAAACTAAACCAGGGTATTGTCTTTTATTTAAAAAAAGGCATTTTTAAATTTTATATTTGTAAACTTCACCACTTCAAGTTTTTCTACAGAGCTTTCTACAAAGAGGTAAAGTTACAAATTTACATGATAATAGTTAAAGACAAATATCACTGGGATCAGCTGAGATCTAGAAGATGTTCATTGAAAAGCTGGGTTGGCTGTTAATCTGTGTTCAGATTTTTCCCTTTCCTAGAGTCCAGACTGAGTCACTTTCTACCCCTTTCTCTCAAAGTTTCAGACACAAATGTGTGGAGTTTTGTATTTCTTCTCAGTGTATAAAAATAATTGCTGATGGTTTGTGGGAGTGTTTTTAAACCTATGCAGTTCCTTGAAGTAACCAAAAAAACCCCATTTTCTTTTCAACAGGCATCTGTCACTTTGATTGATGGCTCTCCTGCTGCCTCTGTACCTGTCACTGCTGCTGTTACCTTGCCTGGAAAAGCCCCAGTGAAAAAGACTGCACTTTCTGACAAAGAGGGTTTAACCCCCTTTACATTCGACATCCCTGGAGATGTGCAGATGTTTCAACTTATGGTAAAGAAAACCCAGAAGTCCTTGTTTAAAAATAAGAGCTCAAAAGACAGTTACAAATGGTTGGTAGGTGGCTCAGAGCAAAAATGATGAGAAAGTGAAGGGAAGGTTCTGAATAATGCAGACAGGCTCCATCTGGACACTCAAAGGGTTCAATTAGGTTCACCAGTAAAAAAATCTGAGCATTGATTCTCTTTCAGAAAGAGCCAAGGCTGAAAAATATCAAGTGCAAATGCAGCAAGAGACAAAATAGGGTGAGAGAATAAAGTAATTAAACCCCTGTCTATTGATGGCAGGTTCTGCTAATGAGATCTCTTCATCTTGTTTCCCAGCATTTTCTGGATAACCTGCCAAGATATGAATTCAGAGTGACACTCTATAGTATCTCCAGAGAGACACTTTACTCACTCTGTCCTTTTCTTCCCTAACAGGCAAAGGCTGAAGAGGGAAAAGAAAAATTAGAATCCTCTGAAACCAGCATCAGAGCTGAAAGATATCAGTCTGCTTCCCAGAACTACCTCAGCATCAGCATCCCACATGCTGCAGTGGCACCTGGAGATACCTTACGCATCACCTTGAATAATATTCATCAGTCTGGCCATGGAAAGATTGACTATTTCTATTATATGGTAAGCAATCAATATAAAGGAATGCAATAATTAAATCAAAACAAGTTCTTTTCCAGCAATCACTAAAGTACTGAGTTGATGCTAAGGTCACCTAAAAGAAGGCAGTGAGGATTTCATTCCAGCCTGCAGCACGTGTCTGTTTCTTCCCGAAGCCTGTTCACTGTGTATTTTGGAAAGCTGCATGTATTTTGCTCAGGGAAGAGCACTCTCAGTCCTTCCACTGTGTCTGTTTTCCATGCTTCTGACAATCCATGAATACAGTTGTCATGGAACAAAAGGAACTGAACAGTGAAAGATGACCTGAAACCAGTTCAGGGCTGGTCTGTCCTACTTCATTCTGAACAAAACCTCCTGCTCCAATCTTTCCACACCATCTGAAAGTTTCAATACTGAGCATCAGTTAACTAAAGATGATATCTTCCTGGGGATAATGACCTGTTATTTATAGAAGACCAAATTCCCCTGCCATCAAGGACCCCCTTTTTGAGCTGTAAGACTAAGTGGAGGGTGATAGATTTGTGTTCAGTGCAGTATTGGGTTACTACCACACTCCTCTGCTAGAGGCACTGTGTGCTGCTCTCTTCCAGGCTATGGGGATGCAGGTTGGGAATTAACACTGTTCAGTCCCACTAGAAGAGAATAAATTGCAAACAGAACTGGCATCATCAAATTCTACCCATTTATATAAACCTGTGCAGCATAAAGCCCAGCCTAATGCGTATCCCCAGTATGTGACTTCTCTTTGCTTCTGCCTCATAGGTTGTGGCCAAGGGACAAGCTGAGCTTTTGGGAAGGGTTCCTTCTTCAAATAAAATAATAAACCTTAAGATCACTGAGAAGATGGTGCCTGCCTTTCGTTTTTTAGCTTATTACTTCATTGCACACGAGGGCCGTCAAGAGATCGTCGCTGATTCTGCATGGGTGGACGTTATGGATGTCTGTGAAGGAAAGGTACTGTCAAAGCCAGGAGCTTCTATTATTGTGTTCCAAAGTAAAAAGGAAAATATGGGTTATCAGCAGAGGGCTGGGGTTAAAATGTGCAAGATGTTTCATTTTTATTGAGTCATTGGGATTCTTGCTGCAAGGTGTAGCTGGGAAAGGCTCCTGGGAGCGATGGCAGAGAGAGGCTTCTTCTGTAGGACAAGTTGTGCCTCGTGGAGATCAAAAATCTAGTTGTAGACAGATAAATCTCCCTCTAGAAGTGTCTATATATTTGAAATACAAGAGGAAATACAGATGGTATTGTTGAGGAGCAGAATCTCTTGGTAACGTCATCTGTGTCACAGGATTTATTTATAAATTTATTATTGGGGAGGAGTAATTTTGAATTGAAGTCATTTTTCAAGCTTTTTCATTCCTGTTAGAAGTAATTTTCTGATGTTTTGTAGCACTTTGAAAGCACTTAAAAGAAAGAAAATGGTTTACATTAGAAAATGTAGCATGAACAAAATAGGAGCCCCTCTAAGACTTTCTTTTGTGTTCTTCCTCCTCCCTTTGGGTACCTTAATGTAAAATGAGGAAAGGAAAGACATTTTTTCCCAATATCCCAAAGCACAACTGCTGGAGAGTGAATAGTTAGCTGTCTACAATGGCTTTTTTTTCCAAATAAAAAAATGCACTTCATGGTGACTTTTTTCCAGAGGAAAATATCAACATGATGTTGAAGTTCAGCAAACCACTTAAAGATATTTTGAACTCCCCTTGGTGCTTAAGTGTCATTGAAAGGCAGCATCCAATATCCTGCACAGGCACCTCTTTTACCCCCTGTGTTGTCCTTCAGAGGGAAATATCTGCATCTACATCTGGCCCAAAGAGTCTTCACTTCTTAACAAATGTGACTTTGATCTGTTTTTGTTTAGATTAAAGTGAGAACAGAAAGAGAGGCATATGAACCATCAGACAACATCAACTTACTGATTGAAACGGACCACGCAGGAACAGTTGCCTTAGCTGTGGTTGATAAAGCAGTTTTTATTCTCAACAAGAAAAACAAGCTTACAGCCAAAAAGGTAAGATATTTGTAATAAGAAGATATCGTGCCTACTAGTCAAGCCAAATTACTAATGAGAGGCTCAAAATGTAATTAATGGCTACTAATTGCTTATTCATAGCTTTGCTATACTTGAAAATGTTTTCACTTTGCCATTTAGGATGGAGTTAAGATGAATGATATATTTAAGATGGGGATATCCATGCTACAGCAGAGGAGTTTGTAAATTAAAAAGAGCCCTCCCCAACTAAAACATCTCTCAGCTTTAATCTCAGTTTCCAAAGGCAGCTTGTACCACGTGTGTCTTGCATCTATGAGTTTTGACACAAGAATCCTTTTAGTATGTATTAAACCCCAACACTTTTGCAAGTGTGTCCATTCCATCTGTGCTGTTTTATCTGGCAGGTATTTAATGCCATGAATTCGTATGATCTTGGATGTTCTGCAGGTGGTGGTGCAGATAGTGTTCAAGTTTTTACAGATGCTGGGCTGGCCTTTTTATCAGACACAATTAAATCCAAAGTTCGGGAGGGTAAGTGCAATCTGCCCTTTACTTCAGATATTTGTGCAAGACCAGTAGAAATATGAGGAGGCCAATCACTTAAAAACCAGAAAAATATTATTGTGGCATTGGAAAATCTCCCTTGCCTGTGGATTTTCCTCCTCCTATTCTTCCAGCAGGTGCTGGCAGCTTGGATAGCCCAGATTGTGGCTGCTGGTCCAGCTCTGCTGGGGTAGGCAGCAGCTGACCAGAGCTGTAAGGTAACTTGTCAAACTCTGAGGGTCTTCTGTGGATGAGATGGGTCCTAAGATGAATATTCCATGAATTATCCAAGTAACCACTCTGTTACTGTCATAGCATCACAGCCAAACTCTTCTATTTGACTTTCCCAGGCTATAAATGCCTCCAGGTTACCAGAAGGCAGAAGAGATCTTTGGATTTTCAGCAGAAAATGTCAGGAATTGGTATGTCTGCTCACCTGGGGAGCCTGAAAGGCTTAGCAGAGGGAGGCAAAGGGATCTGCCAGGGATGTAGGGAGCAAGAAGTGATGGGATAGTAAAGGATATCAAGATATTCACAGTTCTGTGTTAAGTGACATCACACAGCATGAGTGTATATACTAAAAACCAGATCTCTTGAATTATTTTGCAGCCAGCAAATATAAAAACACTGATCTACAAAAATGCTGTAAAGATGGAATGAAATTAAATCCTATGAGGTTTTCTTGTGCAAAAAGGCTGACAAAGGTGGCTGGCTCCCGCGAGTGCAGAAATGCCTTCCAGGACTGCTGTGAAAAGGCCACAGCCCTCAGAAAGGCGGCGAAGAGGAGGGTCCACACAGGCTTGGCACGATGTAAAACACAGAAAAATACCCTTCGTGTGATGGGAAGGGAGGGTGAAGGGGCATTTCATGTTGTGAAAGTTTCTCTCTGATCACAGTAGAGCTCATGATACCAAAAAAAATCTATTTTGTGTTGAAAATGATCCTATTTTAAGTGTAATTTCTGCTGCAGTTTTGCTCAGAGCTCCCTTTTCAGGGACTGAGGTGTTCTTTATTCTTGTAGATTTGGTTGGACTTCCTGATCTACAAGGTCCTTTCCAACCACAATTATCCTGTGATCTTTGCTACACATTATTAAAGTGTTTCTTTGCTTGCTAGTGTAGCTCTTGAACTTGGAAAGAGGGATTGTCCTATTGATCAATGACAATCTTTTGTCATTGCTTCTCATTTTTCATGATGAGGATGAAACCCAGCTGAAGGTTTTTTTTTGTTCCAACTCTTTTTCATGCTGCTCTCTCTCTGACCAGCTCCCTGCAGAACAGTGTAAGGTCAGCAGCCAAAGACTTCAGAAGAGAAACCCCACTCTTGTTTTACAGACTACGATGGCCATGAAGAAATGGATGTGTTTGGTGAAACCTCTGTCAACTTGCGCAGTTATTTTCCTGAGAGCTGGTGGTGGAATCTTGAAGAAGTGAAAACCCCTGGAAACCATAGGTACTGTATCAGCTGGCTGGGTGGGTATGTCTAAATGTGTGCAGCAAAATGTGTATAAATATCAGCTTTGTGTTCTCTGATACAGCAGACTTCTGAATATTTGCAAGTATTTTGTCCCCACAACTAAGAAAAAATCTTTTTTCTTTTTGCTTACACTACTCAAACTTCTGCAAATGACAATGTTTACATTTCATACATCCTTCCTAACTTTATTTTGTGTTTCTTAGCATAAAAAACTTCGTTCCTGATTCTATAACTACCTGGGAAGTTCAGGCAATAAGCATATCTCCCCAAAAAGGTATCAATATTTCATTATTTTTCTTTCTATGGATGAATGGAGAATATGTATTCTGAAAATCAGAGGTACAGTGTTATGTTGACAGAGTGAGGCAGGCTGCACTGTGCTGGTCTCTGGGAGCCCCTGGGGCTTGGCCAGGAGCATGCAGGAGGGACAAAGGGTCCACCTGGTACTGCCCCCTCCCCTTCAGGAAGTGATGCTCACCCAGGGGTGCAGTGATGGGCATGGAGGTTATTTACAGAAAACAAGGAAAGCTATGTTCTAAACATGGTCTTTGAGGGGAAGCAAGGCCACATTTCACTCACAAAACACTCCTGACAAATTTTACCTATTGAAAAGCATGGCAGGGACTCCACAGGGCAAATCATCCCCCCCAGATAGGTGTTTAGTGCAGGGGAGTTGAAATACTTGTCCCCCTCTCCTGCCCTTGACCTCTGGTGAGCCCAGGTGATGAGTTTTAATGAGACATGATGTTAAATGCTTAATTCTCAACTCTGGTTTGTTGTTTTTTTTTCCCTCACCCCAGGATTTTGCATAGCTGACCCCCACACCTTTGCAGTTTTCAAGGACTTTTTTGTATCCCTGAGGTTGCCGTACTCCGTCAGACGACATGAACAGCTAGAAATAAAAGCAGTGGTTTACAACTATCTGCCCAATGATGTCCAGGTAGTATTACCACCACCTGCTGTGCTGTACACATCTAGAGAGTTAGATGTATAGTTATGACATAATTTAATGTAAATGACCAGCCATGGTTCAGTGCCTTCCTGTGGCCCAGACATCAAACCCCCATCCAGAAAATCTCTCCAAGGATAACATCCAGTTCTACTTGCTAAGCAAAATTACTGTATAAAACAGATTTTATTTGACATTTTACACAGCCAAATGTTTTGTCTTTGGGTTTGTCTTCTCCACTTTGAAGTAACCAGCTACTTTTTTTGCTGCCTGCCAGTCTGGGCAGCAACCAGCTGCTGGTAGCAGGAACACAAGATGCAGAGGGAAATTATGAACACACAGTCAAAGTTCATTGTGTATAAAATGCAAAGCCACTTTTTGTCTGCATGTGACACTTGTCCAGCTTTGCATATGGCCACGGGTGTCACTGGGCTTGGGCACTCCACTACCCTCAGGCTGATGCTGGTTGTTTTCATCTCTTCCCATCTCAGCCTGCTATGCTTGACCAGCATCTTCTGAACTGTGCTGGATGGTGTAGAGTGGGGATGTATCCTTCTTACTTCCCCATGCTTCAGGGATGGGCCAAAACTACATTGCAAATGTAGAGTAATGAAGAAATACCAACTGATTTACATTCTCAGCCCTAGTCACTGTAGTGAATGTTAACAGACCATAAGGTCATAGAGCAATTTAGATTGGAAGGGACCTCCAGAAGTCTCTGGTCCAACCCATAGCACAACTTGAGGCCATTCCCTGTCATCTTATTGCATGTTACTTGAGAGAAGAGGCCAGACCTTGTTAAAACCTTGTTTCAAGTAGTTGTAGAGAGCAATAAGGTCTCTCCTCAGCCTTCTCTTCTCCAGGCTAAACAGCTCCAGGTCCCTCAGCTGCTCCTCACAAGACTTGTTTTCTCTTTATCTTCTCTTTCTCTAATATCTTGATCCTTCACCAGCTTCATTGCCCTTGTTTGGACACACTCCAGCACCTCCATGTCCTTCCTATAGTGAGGGGACCTAAAAATGAACATAGTACTTGAGGTGTGACCTCACCAGTGCTAAATGCAGGGAAATGATCACTCCCCCTGCTCCTGATGGCCTCTGTATTTCTGATACAAGCCAAGATGCTGTTGGCATTCCTGGCCAGCTGGCCATATATGTAAAAAAACCTGGTTTTCATTTCCCATTCTTATCTAGACATGGTGGAGCTGGAGCATTTTTCTTGCCTGGTGATGTTCACCTTGTCCCTTGCCTTGTCCCTGCAGGTGATTGTGGTGATGGATGCAGTGAAGGGGCTGTGCACCACAGAAGCCACAGAGAAGGCTGTGCAGCTGAAGCTGGTGGCTAAGGGGAACTCTGCAACACCAGCCTACTTCTCAGTTGTCCCTCTGACTGTGGGAGAAATTCCAATCATTATTACTGCTTTTGACACAGTTTCTGGATACACTGACAGCATTAGGAAGAACCTCAATGTTGTGGTAGGTTGAGGGCAGATGCTCTCTGCTAGTCAAAGTATTCTCAGGAATATTCTCTGCTAGTCAAAGTTAAAACCTATTTTATTCCTTCTAGTTAGCGGATNTCGTGCCTCTGTGTTTCTCCTCAAATAGAACATCCAGTAGGTGTGGAGCTCTTGTGGAAGGAGTGAAATAGAAAGGTAAGGTTGGAAGCCATCTCAGGAATCCTGTTTCTCAGCAAGGGTTGAGCTATGGGGAAGAGATTTAAACCCGTGGTGGGCTTGTGCCTCTGGAAAGAATTGGTTTTTACAGCAAAAAGACCCCCTGCCACCCGTGTCATAGCAACCACTTCCTTCCTGTAGTCAGTGCCCATCTCAGAATCTTTTAGCTTTCAACTGCTTCATCAACTCCTATAAAAATCCTTTTTCTTCTATGAAGCCAAGATTGAAGAAGTCCATCTGGAAATATTTTGAGAAGGAATACTCTCTGCTAGTCATAGTTAAAACCTTTTTTATTCCTTCTAGTTAGCGGATCTTCAATCTTAACAATTCCATAGGTAAAACAGAGGCAAATAAAGATGTTTTTTTTCTACTGGTTTAGTTTTGGTTAAAAGAATTTCATCAGGGAATTATGGATAACAAAATTAAGTCAGTAGAATTTATTACCATTTTAATTGTAAGACTAAAATTCAGATTTGAAGCTTCAAGTTTTACCTGGAGATAAATTTCACTCCAAAACAATGTATTTCTGTCACCTGCTGTTCTAGTGTGAGGGTGGAGATTGCACTTTGCATGCAGCTTCATGTCAGGTGTGAGTGCTTGCAACAGTTTTAACTTCTCCTTCCTCCCTTGTACAGGCTGAAGGTGTTTTACAGAGAGAAGAAAAGACCATTTGCATTGATGGTGGCTGTAAGTTACACAGAAGAATGAGATGCAGATGAGGTTTGGGGTAGGCTCAGGGGGTGTAAAGCTTGGTGTGAATATCTGATGGGTGCAGTGAAATACTTATTAACTTACAAATGTTGCTTTGACCAGAGCATCAGAAATCTTTTCATCCAATGCATAGCAAAAGACTCAGCAAAGAAAAATCAGTTAAGTTTAAATGCCTAGAATTTATTTGTATTACTTTTGTGTTTCAAGGTTGACTTCTTTAAATATTAAGCCACTGCCTTTTTCATGTGCTAATGGGTCTTGGAAGGTATTAAACCAAGGCACATTTCAAGCCCAAAATTATTGCTAATGATTGAAAACTAAATCAATTTCATTAAGTATATTTCTTTCCACAAATTTCCATTTCATCTTTCTGATAACATTTCTGTCATAATTACCATGAACTGTCAGATGTTTAATGAAAAGCATGTTCTAAAATTACACCTAATGATGTTATGCTTAAAGACTCTGGATGTAGATCTCTGTTTACTCTTTATTTACAGTAAAGTCCCATACTCTGGACCTGAAGAGACCATCTGACATGGTGCCAGGTTCTGATAGTCACGTCTTTATTAGCCTGAAAGGTAAAAGTAATGTTCTGACAACATCTTCTCTAGAGGTGACAAGACATATGCACCTTTCTGCTGCTCATTCCTGAATATTAAGCCTCCTTTCCCTCCTAGTTTTTCTGCTATGACTCAAATGGTCTGTGCTACCTGGTCAAGTCATCAAAAAACCCAGGATGCATACGATGAATCCCTAAAAATAGGGATGCCTAAGATCTGGAAAGTTCTTTTTTTCCTGAAGATATGTACAATCATATATTCATTTAATTAAATCATTGCATACGTATATATGCTCATGAATATGTACTTTAAAAAGCTGTACTAGTGAGTATGCTTATTAATGGTAAAACCAGTTTTTACCAGAAAATGTGAAATAATGCATCCTTGACACAAAGGCTTCCATTCCAAATCCCTCTGCTAAAGTGTGTGGATGCTTGAATTCATGAAATGAGAACATTGAGGGGAGGAAAAAAGCTCTGTACAAATTGTTTGGCATGATTAAGGCACCATCATTTTGCCCTCTGTGGGAGCATCAGGTCTGGTTTGACAAGATTTTTTTTCCAACCTGAACCTGAAGCACCAGTCTTTCCCCCTTTCCTTTCTTCCCTGCCTCCAGTAGCTTCAGGGCTCCCTCATCCAGGCTCTTTCACCACCCAGACTCCTTTCTCCAGCTTTTCCAGGGTCTAGCACCTCATCCTTGTTCTTCTCTTAGCTTTACAAAGTCTTAAGTAGCTGAAAACACTCCTTAATAATGAAAAGTCTGAGGCTCTGCTGGTGCATCAACCTCTAGTTAGTATCACCTTTCTTTACCTTACACCATCCAGCTTGAAACCCATGTCCTATGGCTTGTTTTTCACAACAGGGAATATTATGGATGAGCCTGTTGAAAATTGTCTTAGTCTGACTGGAGTTGAGAAACTCATTCAAGTGCCCACAGGCTGTGCAGAGCAAACGATGGTGAAGATGGCCCCTGCAGTCTATGCTATTGAGTACTTGGATGCCAGTGAGCAGTGGGAAGATTTCAGCCCTGAAAGGAAGGAAGAAGCCATTAGCATGATAGAGAAAGGTAAACAGGGAAAAAAAAATGCTTTGTAATTATAAATCTCTGCAGTTTTCAGGTTATTCTCATGGCTCAAGTAAGTCAAACAAGACAAAACACCTAAGCCTGGTGCTTTTGCTGTGTCAAAGGTCTGCTGACCCAGTTATTTCCTCCTTAATGTACTACTGAAAACCTCCACCTACTCTTCACTAGTCAATACTGAACACAGCCATATTAGGACAAGTGATGTACAAAAATACCCAAGAAATTTCTCTGTTCTCTGAACAGTTACATCTTCTGTTCATGCAGGTTATACTAGACTGCTTGAGTTTCAGAAGGTGGATGGCTCCTATGGAGCTTTTAAAACAACCCCCAGTAGTGTATGGTAAGTAGAATTTTCAGTTGTTTGTTTCTTTTCCCCAGAATATCTCTATTATCATTTGATGCATCAGAAGTTTTTCTGGGGGGATGAGTTTTCAAGATCTGGTGGTCATGATGATGCTGCCTACATGGTTTTGTCATGGAGAATCAGACATTTAAATCTCTGAGCATGTTTAGTCCTTGATGGAGTAGATTTTTGCTGAGCCACTGCTTAATTTGTGTTTACCACAGAGTAGCGGTGTTCACACTGATGCTGAGTGATAACTCACTAAGTTCCAGTGTATGGAATACGAATACATCNTTGCTGAGCCACTGCTTAATTTGTGTTTACCACAGAGTAGCAGTGTTGATGCTATTGATGTTGAGTGATAACTCACTAAGTTCCAGTGAGTGCACTGTATGGAATACGAATCCATCTACAAAATCAGTATGTTTCTTTTCCTGTGCACATACTTTTCTATAAACAAACATCAGCACAAGTTTGGAACGTTTTCTTTCCTGCAGGTTAACTGCCTTCATTGTTAAAGTACTCACAAGGTGCAGAGAATACATTAGTATCCAAGATAGTCACCTACACAACTCAATTTCCTACTTGACTCATCAACAGCAGGCAGATGATTCATTCCATGACCATCACCCAGTATTGGACAGGACCATGCAGGTAGGACATCTGTATTTAGAAGAATCTGCTGTTTAGAATCTGTATTTAGAAGAATCCTAGCTCGGGCAGCTAGGAACTGAAAAGAGTATTGTGAGCTGTTGAGTAACAAGAAATGTATCTCAAGAAAAATAATCTGTAAAGCAATACAAAATCTGCAATGTAAAATTAATTTGTTAAAAGGTTTCTTTTCATATCTCATCTTTCAGGGTGGCATTCGGTCAGCACAGGAGGATGAGGATTTGGCTTTGACAGCCTTTGTAACTATAGCACTACAACAGACTCTACAGGTCTACCAGTCACCTGAAGTGGTAGGAAGCCTGGCTACTTATTTTTAAGTCTGAAGGTTATTGCACAATGGTATGTCCACCCTACTAGCTTAAAATACTGCAAGGGAGGAGGTAAAAGTCTGTTTACATCTGTGATAAAAATCAAAGATACCGTGGCCTAATGTACAACAAAGTGGGGCTCCATCATCAACGATTTCAATCACTAAGCAGAAACTATGCAAATTGTCCCCAAAATTACTGCAGTGAAGGCTTCCAATCTCCTAGTACTGCCCCCAGCAGTAACAGTCAGGATCTCTGAATGGCCTTTTCAAATGGATCCCTTCTCTTTCCACAGGTACAAGTGATTAGAAGAGCAGTGGCTTACATGAAAAATCAGCTTTCAAGAAATACAGACTGCTATTCTACCACCATCACTGCTTATGCTCTGACACTTGTGAAGTCTGATAGTCAAGAAGCCCTGTTTGCAAAAGAAAAATTAAGGGGCTGTTCCATTTTTGATGCAGGTGCTGGTAACCATTCTTAAAAATTCAGTTAGAAAGCACTTCCAAGTTGAACTATCACTTGGAACAAAATCATGCTAAACAGTCATTTACCTTTTCTGCTCCCCTTGCTGCCTCCCAAACTTTCCACACCCTTAAAATGTGGTTAAAAAAAAGTCCAAGCCAGCTGAGAAAGAAAAAAACTTTTGCTGGGTAAATAGGAGTGAACAGGTACATATGGGAGGGTTTATTTTCCAGCCCACTTGCTTTCAAAACACCCTACCAGTTCTGAGTGCTTTGTTTCAGCTCCATGTGGATGTCATCTCCACAGCAGGGCTGTGGTTGATGTTGAGTCAGTTGGTTGTGTGGCTGCAGTGCCACACTATTAATTTCTCCCAGGTTGGTAAATATATTATGGTTTAATAGCCATAGTTTAAGCATAGGGAATATGCTTGTCCTTAATCAAGACTGGACTTATAATTAATATTATTATCTCTCAGGGACCACCAGACACAACCCTACCACTCCATAGATGGACATTACTGGACAGGGGGATCATTAGACTGTGGCAGCTGGAGAAATCAAAATAGAAAGTTATGGGTTTACCTTCCCATTATCTCTGCTTCTCAACTGATTTCTTGCTCTCATGGCAGCAACTGTGCCTTGTGGTTCCTCACTGCAATAGCATGAAACATGCAGTGTGAAGAATAATAGCAATTCTTGGCAAATGCTTTTACCAAGGGGATTGAAGACAGGGTTGTTCTTGCAGCAAAGCAGCAGCGCTACTGGGGCAATGGTCACGATGCGGTCTCGGTGGAAACCACTGCCTATGCCTTGCTTCAAACGTTGCTCCTGAAAGACATGGAGTATGCAAAGCCTATTGCTACGTGGCTGACAGAAAGAAGGAACTTTGGAGGAGGATACTGCTCTACACAGGTAGCTGACCACCAGTTCAGGGGGAGTTTCAGGGGGAGGGAAGATACTGAAGAGCCATCGGGACTTTTTCATTTAGATTTGAAAGTGTGGTAAGAGTTAATCCTAAACTTCTTTGTATGAAGCACTAAAGATTTTGGCTCCTTAATAAAAGATGGAGCAAAAATTCTCTTTCAAAGAATCTTTATATGATAATCAAAGATCAGAACTGGTGGGTTTGCAATTTTAATGGTAAAAGAAGCAGCTGGGAAATTAAACAAACAGTCTGTGCAGGTAGGAACAGATACAGGAGAACTGCAAAGCACCAGAAGCCATAAAACTGAAGAAGAGCTGCAGGTGGCTGATCACATCATCTTGCATATTGTTGAAATAACCTGGCACAGCTTTTAGGTAAAATTTCTTTCTCCCCTAGGACACAGTGGTGGCCCTGGAAGCCCTGTCAGCATACAGCATCCAGACAGTGAAAACTGTTTCCACCAACCTGACTGTGAAAGTGAGGACTCCTGGAAGACAGAAAGACTACAGCATTACTCTGACTGATAGTGATGAAGTGATTCAGAAGCAGCTAGAGGTACACAAGCATCCCTTGTTTCAAGCTTTTTGCCCTTCAAACAGGAGAAAGATTGGAATACCTGGCCTACTTTTTCTCATCATGATGTAGCTAGTTTATAATATATTTCATTAATTTAATATATAAACCAACAGAATAGTTGTGAAGAAAAAAAAATCAACAGATACTCAACAGCACACTTTAAAAGCCCCTCCCTGCCCTCTTCAAGGACCTTGGTGATGTGAATCTCCCACACCAGTGAAGTGCAGCCAGGAGCCAAAGTCCTGCTAGGGAATGAGGAAATAGGAAATATATCCTGATAGTCAGTGCACTGGGACCTGTGAAAACATCAAATCCAGACTACAGAGGAGAGAATGAAGCTGGGAAGCATTTCTCTCTGCCCCAGAATGGCAGAGTAAGCTGCACCAGCCCAGCATCTTAGGAGACTAGAGGTCTCATAGCTCCTTCCATAGCTAAAGGTTTTCCCTACTTGTTGTGAGGGATGGAGGCTTAGAAGACCATCAGGATTGCAGGAAAACAATAGATCAAATGCTGAGCATGGACTAAATCTGTATTTTGTGTGGGTTTTTTATTTCTTTTTTGTCTTGGTTTGCAGTTTGAACTTGGGAGAAAACTTGAAGTGTCTGTAGACGGCAGAGGAAATGGAACAATGAGTGTAAGCTGTAAATCAGAAATTCAGAGTCCAACTGGACTTATTTTAATCCCTTTTAGAAAACAGAGTAAGAAATTGTTTGTCATGGCTTCATCCTTTGTGTTCTTAGCTCTAAATTTCCCACGTTCAGGGCCTACAGACTGCCCTGAGGGGTAGTCGATTTTTCCTGGTTTTAACTTCAAGCCCGTGAAATGTCAATGCTGATGGAGTCTGCTGGGGATCTGCAAGACCCCTTTGTGCTTGGGGATTGAGAGTTATCTCAAAGGTCCCCCACCATTTGTGATTTGCATGTGGGACCTCTCCTGCTAATACCCCTGGCAGTCCTCTATGAGTAGCCTGTGCCTCTGGGACAGTGTTCTCCCCACACTTCCATGTCCCATAAATCTCCTCTGAAGTCTCGGATGAGTAAATCCCTGGTTATTTAAATGATATTTTTAGTGGTTTGCTGGTTGTGTGTCCATCTTAGATATTAAAAGTGTACTGGTCTTCTGAGCTGAAGAACAACACGTGTCATGATTTGAATTTGACGGTGGAAATGGAAGGGAACATGAAGTACTCTGGTGAGTGAAAAGGGAAGTGATTTGGTCTCAAAGGCAACACATTTGATGGTTAATGGCTTTCCAGCCTTGGAAAGTGGGAATAAATGAATGAAACAAGGAAAGAGGAAGACATCTGAAGTCTGCCTAGTGATTGTTTCATTCAGCTTATTAATGGTTTGAAATGGTTTAATAACTGAGTGACTGCAGGTGCAGTGGGTACCTATCAGACACACAGGTACTATCAAGAACTCTTTGTTATTGGGAGGAGAGCAAGGTAAACTCCCCTGATGGTCTTCTGCCTGCCAAGAGGGGAAAGCCCAGCTCAGTTCCCTGGCTACCTACTGTGTGGCCTTAAAAATTCTTTGGGACACATCTGTGACAAGTTTTTCATACGAGCAAGACTGTATTTTCCATCCCCTGAAGCATTCATCATCCTCTCTGCCTGTGTCTGTGGGTTTGGGTTTTTTCCTGTTGGAAGAGCCAACTTTTGGAGGCAGAAGTTGTCCTCTGCAAACTTATGCATAATCTAAACCCCATTCTTAGCTAGATCTGTTGGTAACTTTTAATGGAATTATACCTAACATTTTAACTTTGAATGCATTAGAAATACTGACGTGGTGTACAGCAAACCTTTAATAAACCCATAGAGGTGGTGTAACTGCCCACTGGGATTTATCATTATACCAAAAGAAGCCAAATTACCACATCCTCAGGCAAATTTACACGTTCCTGATCATGTCTATCCCCTCCAGAAACTGCCTACTATGATGAAAACAATGACTACGAGGACTTGATTGATGCAGAAGACAGTGTGGCTGAGCCACTGTTTGACATAGACTGGTTTGATATCCACAGCAGAAGGAAAAGAGATGTGAACTCCCCCAGTAAAACAGAATCTCTGCAGTACAAAGTCTGTGTCAGGTAGGTCTGCAAGATCAGCTCTTCATTAGACAATGTATTCATTTTTGTTTGTAATTCTTCTTGGTCACCTTCTTCATACCCATAAGCTTGGCATCCATCCTGGTGGGCTTTTGTGAATGGTGAGTCAGCAGCCTCTCTCCCACTGGAGGACCAGAGTTACCCTAATTCCTAGGTTTTGTTCTCCCTAAACATGTATTCAGCCAGTGTGTGCTGGCTGAAGCATCATTTTCCCCATTAATTGCTATGTAATATTTATCAGCTATCAGACCCACTGTTTTGCAGGACATTGCTGAGTAAGATGAGGCTTCAACAATGATGTGAAGCTCCCTTTGTTGTAGCTAGGACAGAGAAAAACTGAATGCATTGACTACATCACCATACTTGTTCCCTTCACCATGGTACATCCCTTATGGGGAAAGGAGGATGCCAAAAGAAAAGTTTCTGAAGTACTGCTGAGTGTATGTAGAGTATCTCATGGCAAGGCACCCTGTGTGAGTGCAGAACAACTTCATTTTTCCAGCAAGAACACAACTAGCTGACTGAGGGGGGACCTCCCTGATGTTTATAAAGATGGAAAGGGCAAGTGTCAGGAGGATGGAGCCAGGCTCTGCTCAGTGACCTCCAGTGACAGGACAAGGGGCAGTGGGTGCAAACTGGAGCATAGGAGATTCCAAAGAAATTTAAGGGGAAACTTTTTCATGGTGAGGGTGACAGAGCCTGGCCCAGGCTGCCCAGAGGAGTTGTGGAGTCTCCTGCTCTGGAGACTTTCAAAACGTACCTGGCTCTGTTCCTGTGTGACCTGCTCTAGGTGCCCCTGCTCTGGCAGGGGGGTTGGACTCGATGATCTCCAGAGGTCCCTTCCAACACTTAACATTCTGTGATCCTGTAATTTGGATAAACTCATTTCCTATCTCCACTCTCTCAGTAATAAAGAACAGGCACTTTGGCAGTGCTGTTTGTCTTCCCTATCTTCAACACTGCTTTTCCTGAGGGGGGGAACTGTCCCTTGAAAGGTGACTGCTTCTGCCTATCAGCTATGAAGAAAGCCTAGATGACAAGCTCAGGCAAGACACCTAAGGTTTGGATGACCATTTGACTAGTTTGATGACTAATTTTGCCTTGTGACCCTTAATGAGGTAGGCAGCTAATTTTCAAATTAAAATCCACTTAAGAAAGTTTAAACAGGGTGGAATGTTTTGTTCCACCATTAGCAATCCTGAAAAGCCAAACTCCTCAAAGCAAGCTTGGCTGTTCAGTGCAGGTGTTCACTGCTGACAAGTCTCCCTTATGAAGGTCCACAGGTTCCAGTGCACCAAAGATGTCCCTGGTTGATCTTTCTCTGCTGAGTGGCTTAGAGCCTGACACAAAGGATCTTGAACAGGTTAGAAACACACTCTTCTGTGCAATCTTTTATAGTCTTTTCTACAGAAATGTTGCCTTTTGAAATCTTTCAAAGTCTACAGAAGTAAAAAGGGAAAACAGATTTTGGGATTGATATATTTTCATTACTCTTGTTCTGATAAAATATTCACTGAAGATGTGAAAGAAATGAAAAGCTTGTGGTGAAATGAGCTCAGCCTTCTTAGTCCCTTGGAACAGAAATTAGAGCAAGGCTCAGCAGGGCACTTAAGTACGTGCCTGTCCTTAACACACAGAGCTGTCCCCACTGGCACTGTTGTCCCGTGACATGCCAGGTCCAGGTGTCCTGTGCTTGCTGGAGGGAAGGCAAGAACCTCTTTTAGAGGTGGTTGTCACTGGGGCACAGTGCTCTTCAAAAATGGCCACAGTTTTGGGTTCTGGAGCCTGCTTGGTTGGGGGAGGTTTGCCCAGGTTGATACTCTCAGGAACTGTGTTATTTAGGGATGAAGAAAGAGGACAGAATAAAGCAAAGAGCTGAACAAAGTAAACCAGCATATAGAGGGTGGTAGCAAAGGTGTTCCTGTTATGCTAAGGTCCTGTTCTGAGGTTTTGTTTGCTTGCTTGTTTGTTTTCCTGCAGTTGGTGATGTCTTCAGACCAGTATATTCAGCACTTTGAGTACAGGGAAGGGAAGGTTTTGCTCTATTTTGGTGAGGTAAGCAAAGCCAATGATATTCTAGTCTCTACTGTTCCAGATAGCATACACAGACTTCTGCTTAAATCTAGTCATTGTTAGTTCCCACACTCCAATTTTGTCATGTATGATTATTGAACAGCTCAGCTGAAAGAGAGGAGAGGATGGGAAGAAGGGAAACACCTTCACCCCTTCCTTTTCTCTGTTCCAAGAGAGGTAGTTCACGTTTGAGATTGGGATACTTTGCATGTGAAGTTCAGTACTTCTGGACCAAGATCCATATAATGACAAACAAATGAATCATAGAATACCAGGTCTGAAATGTAAACATCCAACCTCCTAGTTTCTGTGTATACTCCTCCATATTTTGGGTAAGGACTCCACTTGAGTCACAACATTGTCTGGATCAGACAGTTTCATGCAGAGGAGACCTGCACACATCAGTAACCACCTTTACATGCTTAGCTGATCTACAAGTTGTCCCAATAAAATCATGGCAGGAAATGTTTTCTTCAAGTTGAGGCTTCAGCTGCTAGAATGAACTCACCTATGCCAGCAGAAGCAAACATCCAACAGCTAGCACAGACACAAATGCAGAAGGAACTGACTGGGGAGAAAGAACTACTTCACTCATCATAACCACTGTTCCTTTTTCCTCCAGCTCACGAGTGGACCAGACCCAGACTGCATATCATTTGGGGCAAAGCAAATCAATCCCATGGGCTTGGTCCAGCCAGCCAATGCCATCCTTTATGATTTTTACAACCCTGGTAAGGACACAGAAAAACAGTACATAGGTGATTGAAAGAGAGACCCTCAAGAACAAACTCCAGTCTACAGAGAAGTGGTTTTAACATAGTGTGATTTTGCTGAGTGTTAAAAACCTCTTAACTAACCTCTCTCCAATTCTGTCTTTTACTACCATGCCTTAATAACATCCAATTAAAGATCCTCTTGGGAAGGGAGGATTTCCAAGGGACTGAAAACATAAATTTTTACACTTGTGGGTTTCCCAAGTTCCTGTTTGTCATGGTGTTTTTAAGCAGCATGTTCCATTCACATTATCTTTTTGTTTGGGCTGGTTTTCTCTGCATCTAAGGTAGGCAACCTGAGAGGTCTGGCTCATGTAATGTGCATGCAGGGGGAGTCAGTCTCATTACCCATTCAAAGAAGGTTAAATGAAAACTCATTTGCCAGAGTTATGTAAGCAATATCTGAAATTTTGCCTGAAGCTGAGGGATCCAAGAGAGTTGGTGATTTAAATCAGCAGCTATTGGGGATTCTCTCTCCCCCTTCTGACACAGTTCAGTGGTCACTGGAGCAATATGGTCTGAGGATGCTTTTAGGATGGCTGCTATTCAGGGGAACCAAAACCAAATTAGAAGGGAATACTTAAAAAAGCAAACCACCCAAGAAACCCACCCACCCCCAAAACCAAACCAAATGCACAAAAAACCACCCAAACCAACCCAGAAGCAACAACCCAGGCTGTTGCCCAGCTGAAAGGCAAAGCAAGCCCTGTACTCCAGGTGCCTCAGCTGTAGATCTCTGTGAACTGCTGACCTGTGTCTTCATGCTCTGAGCTCTCTGGCCTGGTGAAAGGCTGGGCTGCAAATGTAGTTTCTACCACACAGGTTTTTTCCACCTGAGCTCTCTGAGACAAGATGTTTTGTTTCTTCTCCACAGAGAGAAAGTGCAGCATATTCTACAGTGCTCCCAAGCACAGTGCCATGCTTTCAAAGTTGTGCCATGCCAGTGTTTGCCAGTGTGCAGAAGGTAAGGGCTGACTAAACAGGCCAGTCTAAAAGACAGTTACTTCTCCAAACCAGTAAAGTTAGAAATATTAAGCTCAGGAAGGACCATTAAAATTATCCTAATGCATAATACAGGTCATAAAGCATCCTCTAGTATGTTTGGTACTAAAGTGAACATTTTTCNAAACCATATCTACTGAAATATCCACGTCTACAGAGACAGCAGCATGATTTATTTTCTTCACTCTAGGTCCTTGCCCAAGACAAAAATCAACTTTCAGTAAAACAGTAACACAAGCCACACGCTTAAGTTTTGTCTGCTACTACCCAATTGTGGATTATGGTAAGGCAAGATAGACAACACTTGCTTTAGTTTGACCCAATTTCATTTTCATAAGCATACAGCTGTAGTTTTATTTACCCAGACCTGCCCTGAAATGAGTAGGATTTCAGTGTCTGAGGAGATGAATGGAAGCTGTGTGTTACTGCAGTCACCAGAGGGGTGAAAGGGGAAAGTAAAGGTCCCAGAAAGATGCAGTGGGATGCTGGGGGAAGGAAGTGTGGATGATATTACATTACATGGCTTAGAAAAGACCCATGGTGTGAGCATCACCATCCCCTACATCCCTAATGTTGCAGGATGGAGATAAAGAGTAGGCTTTGCATAGCATGCCATAGCTCAGCAGCTCCTTCTGTGGAGGTAGATGGTTTTCTCCTCTGTTAATTTGCCTTTCTGGCTTTCTCTTTGGATGGAAAATAGATGAGCTACTGAAAGGAATCTGGTTCAGCAACTTTGGTCAGTTAGATGCTAACAGAAGGACAGGAATAAAGTGAAAACCTAATCATATAGGAGCTGCTTCTTAAAAAAATGCCCAAAAAAATAAAATTTTAAAGGTTTTCTATTAATACCTGACTTTATAAAGCACAGCAGATATACAGGATTACTATCTTCTTGCTTTTCATAGCCCCATGGTTTGAGAATGGATAGTACACCAGCCTCTGTGTAGACATCTGGTAAAAACACACCTATTGTGCAGTTTTTGGCTGCAGTTTCCATCCAGCCTCACCCAGTTGATGTCTGTTGCAGTGTACGAGGTGGAGATCCTCAGTATTACACAGAAGAATGTTTTTGATTACTATGAGGCCAAAATCCACAGAATCCTTAAATCCAGTAAGTATCAAAATGTCCATTTTTGTTTCTTAGCAGATGAGGGAAACATCCTTTGAATCTGAAGCAATGAGTTCTCCCATTCCCACCTCCTTCTGTTTGATCCCTTTAAAATCCCCTCTGTTTTGTGCTGTTTGAGGCAGCTTATGAACACCAGTAGACTATGAAGACTGTCTCCATAGACTTGGGAAGAGCTAGGAAGAGGCATGAAGCCATGATGATGAAGAAAATGCAAAGCATAGCATCCAAATCAGCTCATGACTGAGCTAGAGCTGTTATCTTTTGTATTTATGTAGATTCTAAAACTTAAAGTAATTATTTACCTCAAATTCTGCTTGGATACTTTACAATATTCTATATATTTTTTTTTTAATTGGAGATTGCTTATTATAAATTGCACAATAACCTGTTAAATTAAAAGCTCAAATGCTTATGATCCCCAGAGTCTGACCTATATTGGGCTATTTGTGAAGCATATGAGCCAAGAAACACCCTGGTAATTTAAGCACAATGAACCTGGGGCATAACATCATCATTTTCTCAAGTAATTATCATCCATCTTCATATTCCTTGAATAAAATGGAAACTCAACTCCTCACGTAGCATAGGTTTTAAGAGGAAATAGTGAGGGTTCTTAATGCTAGGTTTCACAAATTAGCACTCTACAAGAAATTTTCTGACATCTTCTGAGTGTTAAAATATTCAACTTCAGGTTTTTATTCTACTCTGAGGATTTTATTTTGAACTTTCCATAGCTGTAACTCAATACCTTAGAAAGCAGAGGCTGCACAAGGTTCTGGACTGTAATTGAAGCTGTTTTAATATTGAACTGGTCACTACATTTGTGCATGGCATCTCACAGAGGAGTTAGAAAGAGAATGAGGAATTAGGATATTGGTGTTATGTGCACATTGTATTTATTTATTTTTTTTAAATGGACTTTGAAAACTGTTGTTCTGGCCAAACAACAAACAGGGTATCCTCACAACATGCTGAATGATGAAGGAGCCTCTTTCCAGCTCTCAGGTCATTGCAGTACCTGAGTGTGCTTGGATGCTCACTTCTCTAATAGGCAGTGGAGCTCCTGAATATTCCTCTCCAATATTCATCTGGAATAATCCTCTAGGCCAGAATGCAGATGAGCACCTTTGAAGTTATGCTAATGTGGAGATCACCCCATGCACAGCCTACATATCAGCTTCAGAGGGAGTAGTGTAAGAGCTAAACTGGGGATGTACAGGTCAGGTGTGCTAAGAAGAGAGAATTTTTAATGCTACCTGCTGTGTTGTTGAGCCTTAAGACATTTGAATTTAGTTTGCTGGCTTTTAAGACCACTATAAGCTTGGAAGTATAATATAGCATGTTTCCTTTCTCCCTTGGCTTTTCTTTCCACTGCTGAGATTTAAACACATTCTGTAAGGCCTGAAAGATCTCTATAGCAAACCAGCCCCTTCAGTAACTACTGAGGAGGCAAAAAAACCCACATCTAAGAGAGAAATGTCTTATTTTTTGCCAAGTAATACCAAAGAAAATATACAGTACCACAGCATGGTCATTTACTCCATGTCAAGCCACAACTGCCAAGTGAATTGTTACCTCAGCCTAGCAGTAGAGTAAACAACCACAAAGGGTTGTGTCCTGTGGGTTGAGGTTCTACTCCTCATTAGAAAAGTTCATGTTGTTTTCTCTTCTCCTGCCTACAGCTTCTGATGAAAGCATCCAAGTGGGTGCCCACCGACAGTTCCTGACGCGCTCCACGTGCAAGCTGAACATGGTTGCTGGGAAGAGGTACCTGCTGATGGGGAAAGATGGGCTAACAGTTGATTGCAACGACAAGTAAGTGGTTTGTCTTAGAAACCAATTCTACTGGCATTAGTAAAATGCAACGAGTAACTTAACTAACACTGTAAGCAAAAGGCAAGTCGTGGGGAAGAGCTGAGCCACCCAAATCCATCAGCTCATCTGTTTGTGCTGCACTTTTCAGAATCAAAATCTGGCCCTCAGTCTTCTGGGTCAAAAACTCACAGCTAGAGAATTCATGAGGCTGGGGATGGACTGGAATGGACTGCCCAGGGAGGGGGTGGGGTCACTGTCCCTGGAGGTGTTTAAGGAAAGGTTGGATGTGGCTCTGAGTGCCAGGGGCTAGCTGATGGGGTGGTGGTGGGACATAGGCTGGACTTGAGGATCTCAGAGGTCTTTTCCAGCCTCAATGATTCTGTAATGGGAAATGCTGCACGGTTCCATCCTTGCACAACTCCTGTGTTTGCAAAATTAATGGGTGGGACTGTGGCTAAAAGCAGCTCACAAAGCTTCTGTTACATCATGAGTTGCAAATACATCATTCTTCCCATTTCCCATTTCCCTTCTTATTCCTCAATTTATCTAAGGAGGAATTTAGTCTGACTATTAAGAATTCAGTGAAGAAGGCATCTTAAAAGTTTCCTTTCCCTGTGCAGAACTGGAGGAAGGCAGTGCCTTTGAATGTTTCTAGGAGGAAGATGTTCTCAGTCTAATTTTAAACCCCATGTCCTTAGGAGGTTCCCTCTCTCCACCTCTACATGACACCAACATGAGTGCTTAAGACAAGGGGCCTGCTTCAACAGATACCTGCTAAAGACAAAACCCTCCAAGCAGAAGTGTAACCTCTCAAATCTTCTCCAGAGTGGCTGTGAAATGTCAGAACCTATATGGCATCTCACCACAGAAAACTAGGAAACGTTTTGAGTTGAATCTAAAGGCTCTTTCACTGTGTCCCAATGATGTTCACTGGCAATTTTGATGCCCCTCCAGAAAATGCTAATAGAAACTGAGCCCAAACTTACCTAGTGCCTCTCAAGACACAAGTACAGCCAGGTTTGTCCCAGCTTGGCACTGGGACTTCCTAAACTTTATTTGCACCTCAGTGACTAGCTGGTGAAACAAGGTTTCAGGCAAGTTTCTCTGAGATCCTCCTGACCTCAGAGATGGCTTGGTTGGAGGGATGCAACCCTTTCCACTTTCTGCTTGCTGCAGGTCAGCAGTAGTCACTCAGCTCCTTTACCTGTCCCACTTCCACGCAGGATGCAGTACTTCCTTGATGCCCAAGCCTGGGTGGAGAAAATTCCAGAGGACAGCGAGTGCCGCAGCACCCTGCACCGGAGAGCCTGTGTTGACCTGCAGGACTTCCTGAACACACCAAACAGCCTGTGCCTCTTCTGAATGACTGCTCTGCTCCCCACCTCCCACTGCTGTGACTGGGACTTGGGTCCCTCCTGAATTTGTCTTGTCAAGTCTGTGGCACCTGGAACAGTGCAGGGCTGCTGCTGGTGACAGTTGTCTTGCTGAGTGGGGTAGATGTGTGAGGGGGTCAGGGTAATAGAACAAAAATTGCAGGCACTCTACTAGTGTGTTTATTGGCCCTGATACTGATGAGGAGAAGCATTTTCCTGTCTCTTGGATCCATTACACAATCCTGCAGGGGATCAGGGAAAAGCATTGTGCTTGCAGAGCTAATTGCTGCAGCCCTTGTCGCTGGACAAAGGCCAAGAAATTTGTGTGGCTCAGCAAGAAGACAGGGCATTTAGAGCTTGCCTTACACTGCTGCTGAAAGAAAACTCTCAATCTGTGGTTGCCTTTCTCTAAATCATTGCTGCTTTTGTGGCTGTGCAAGCAGCTCTGTAGTGGAGAGGCAAGAGCATTGAGTCCAACCCCCCTGCCAGAGCAGGGTCACCCAGGGCAGCCCACACAGGAACAGAGCCAGGGGGGGCTGGAAAGTCTCCAGTTAATTTTGTGATTAATTTGGAGTCAACTGACCCTACTGGATAGGAGGAGCAGCAGTGAGTCTCATGTGGAGAAGGCACTACAGGGCAGCAGTACCTACCCAAATAACCACTCCACAAGAGCCTTCAGCTGTCAGTGGCACAGTAAAATCCAGCTGAGGTCAGTAAAGCAAGTACTAATTTTTACTTGTATAAGATAAAGAATAAGCCATTCCACTGACAAACCATTACCCAGTAACTCTGTTGATAGTTAGAAAAGAATACCTCAAAATAGAGGGGCCAAATCCTTCTTTCTGCTGCATGGGACTTGACTTAAATACCAGCATCTGACCCTTTTGATGTGTGGAGTGCAGCAAGAGCTCAAAGGTTCTTGCTTAGCAGACAGTTCACTAAATAACAACTACACTCAAGACTCTAAAATGTGGTGAAAGCATCACTAAAATTTCCTGTTAGGTCTAACATAGGTTTTATGTATTTTAGTGCATTTTACATAGTTTCTTCCATTTCACTTGGAAATGAGTCTAAGCTGAAACTGCTTAGTGCCTGAGCTTTGCAGCTGCAGTCCAGGAGCTATGTGTGCTTATTAAACTATTTTTCCTCTTATTTTTGGTACAAAGGACACAAGCAGGCTTCTACTTTCATTCTAGTAATCTAGAACTCCTTGATTCCTGGGAAACCCTTTAAACCTCTGTCCAAGGAGCTCTATCCTCCTCTATTTTTTGTTCCCAAACTCTCCAGCAGATTTAGAGGCAGAGGGAAGACAATGGTGGAATTATTCTCTGCTGCCAAGGTTGCTAACGTCTGCAGGTAGCGCAGCTGAAGACCTGCTGGAGACTCAGCCAGCACCATGGAGGCTTGCTTGAGGGCTTTAGAAGCATTCAATTCTCCTGCTGCTGCCACAACCTGCAGAGTAAGGGAAAGGGAAATGGCAGTGATGCTGCCCAGAGTGGGGAAAATCCACCTTTAGAGTGAGGAGGAAACAAACAGGCAGTTGGATGCCTGGGAGAAGGGAGCTTGGGAGTAGACACTGCTGGGGGTATCACCTTAGCTTTTGCCTCTTGAACAGCCTCTGCTTCAGCTGCCATTGCCCTCTGCATGGGCACAGGAATCCTGACATCTTTGATCTCCACTCGGGCCACTTTGATTCCCCAGTGTTCTGTGGCACTGTCGAGGACAGCCTAAGAGAGACAGGGACCAGCCACCACAAAGAGCACAGCAGTGGCAGAGAGGGAACCACGCCACATCCCCTGCTGCTTGGACAGAAGGAAAGGTGGGCTGCAAACCTGCACCACAGAAAGAAGGAGCCCTCCAAGGGACAAGCCTTGTCTTGATTAAACTCCTCTCAAGGGCCTGCTCAAGACAGAGCTTCCCACAGGAGCAGAGGGCTTCTTTTTCACCACTTGCAGCAGCCTCTGTGCAAAGCCTAAACTGCTTTATTCAAGTCACTGGGTAATTTCAGAATCTTCATTGCTTTTTGATAGGAAATTCCTCTTCTACAAGTAGCTGGGGAAATACCTTTAGAACCCCACTTTCTGACTTTAAGCAATGAGATGGATAATTGAAAGAAAACCAAAAAAAAAACCCCAAAACCCCAACAAAACAAACAAAAAGAAACAGAAAGGAAAATTCTGTTATCTTTCAAGAAAGAGATTATTTCTGATTTGCTGCTCCCCAAAACACATCTCCATCCTTGTCAAAACTTGGAGTCAGCTTTACCTGGATACTGTGTGCAATCTCTTCACGAGCTGCCAGGAGCTGAGCCAAGCTCTGCATCCCTAGAACACTTCTCAGGGTTGTCTGTGCCAAGAGGAAGGTTGCTGAGTGGACATCGGTGACGTTGGCAACGGCGCTGACCGCGCTGTGGATCCTGTAGTACACCACCCCCTCCACTCCTGTAGCAACAGCATCCTTTGTCAGAATCTGCATCCAAGACATGTACAGAACTAGAGGAGGATCCACGAACAGGTCCTTTCCCAAAGAAGGGGAATAGATATATATATTTTTTTCCCTTAGGGAGGAAAAGGCCCTGATAATTCAAGGAAACTCAGAATTTCTTTTGGTTTCTTGGTCATTCCCCTGAGAAAAGACTTCAAGGAAGCTACAGAGCATCACCAAGGTTTAAACTGGGGCTAAATATGGCCTTTAAAAAATTGTTTTAGTAGTAAGTGAATCTCATAACTTAAATTAATACCCTCTGCAATAATAAGTGATGGTTGCCCTCTCCCTTTCTTGTAGAAAGGGCCATTACTGACTTCACACACTGCATGCAGCTGGGAAGATCTGTGCTACTTCCCCTAAGCAATGTGTTTTTAAGAAGCACCCCCAAATGGAGACAAAAATGAAAAGCAAAGTGCAAGAAACTGTGAGAAGAAAAATATTGCAGTATTCAGAGAGGAGTTGTGTCATCCTTTGCCATATGAGTCCCCTGTGCCTCAGCTTGCCCCAGGGGAGCACTGATGATGCTCAGCTCTCTCTTCCTTCCTCAGCATCTTTTACCTGCAAGTAAATGCTTCACAGAAGCCCTGCCAACTGCTGCAGAAGCCTTGCTGAAAGCTGCTAAGCCTTTACAGCATGAGTAGCACAACCCTCTTCCTTCCAGCATCTCATGTTAGGTGAGATGTTTTTCATTCTGCCACGTGCCATGAATCAGGTCTATTGTTTATTTCTCTCTTAGATGACTGCTAGAGGATAGTTACCTCTTGCAGAGGAATGTTACAGGTAACTGTTCTGAGATCAACCTTGATAAATGTATCTGTACATGGAAGTATGAAGATCAAACCTGAAAAATAGAAATATTTACATTCAGTCTTCCTGAAAGCTAAGTCCAGAACCAGGTATCCCACACAAAGCAAATAGATGGAAATAGCCACAGGGGGGAGATTGACCCCACCTCCTTACTACAGCTGACAGGAGGTGACAACGGGGAGGTTTTGCATTTTCAGATGACAGAGGGAAATGCAAATATCTGCCAACAGTGGGAATTTATTAGACTGTAATGGCCAAGGGCACCAGACTGGGGATGGGCAAAAGAGCAAAGCCATTCCTGGGATCAAGGTTCTCAGCCTTCTGCCTTGTGCTGGGATACAGGGCTGGCTTTATTTTCCCCTCAGAAAACCAAATAGCCTGCAGGTGAAGGAACTGCAGCAGAGAGGACTATCTCAACCCCCTCTCTGCTGTGAAAAGGATTTCAGGGGCCTCAGCAGCTCTCTAAGCAGTTAGAGGACATCATAATAAATGAAACCCAGTGCATCTTAATGGAATAAAAGTGCATGCATTCACCTGGTCCCCTGGCTTTCTTAGACAGTATTTGTCCCAGCCGGAACACAACAGCACGTTCATATTCTCTGATAACCTAGGAAAAATATTTTACATTTAGAATTCTACAGCTAATTGGATTCCTGATCTCTCATCTGATTTTTTTTTCTTCTTAAATCTTTGGCATCTGTGTTAAATGTGGAAAAAAATTACAAACAATATAGGAACCAACAAAGCTGCATTTTCCATCTTGTCCTCACCTCATGCTGTGCTAGAAGAACTCCAATCCTGGCCCTGCAAACAGGTTACAAACCAGATCACATGTGGAAGAGTCATCTCTGATGTAAGGAGGCTCCCCACAGCCCTCTGACCATCAGCACTGCTCTCAGAGGAGCTGTAGGCAAAGCACATTTTACCTCAGACAACCTGGCCCCCTCCTTCAGGTAGTGTAATCAGGACTACTCAAGGTCTGGTGTTCAGGGCAATCATCCTCATAACTCACTGCTAAAACTTGCTGTAAATCAATCATATTGTGCCCATGAAGGGGCATTTTGTGGGTTTATGGCATGTAGTTGCTGAATGCCACGTTGCCATCTACTCCTGTTAATTGCTTGTAAAGCAAGAAGTTAAAATGATGATGGAAGTTGAGATTGGAAGAAATTCAATGAGTAAATTGTGATGTAGAAAGTCAGTGGAAGGACAAGGATCTTGGTCCCAGGGGACACTTTGCTACAAGCCCTTTTGATGTCCAAAAAGTAAATGTCTTGTCTTAACAAATCCACAAATATAAGTAGCAGTGATTGTAGTAGAACGTTCTTCACGTGCCTCACATCCCACTAGCTTACCTTGATACATGCCCAGATGGAAATGGGAAATGTAATGAGCACCAGGAGGAATGAAAGGGAAACCAGGATCCAGCCACAGAGGCCAATTCCTTCCCGCCTGGGGGCTACAATAAAAAAGAAGGAAGAAAAGCAATGAAAGCAGATGTTGAAGACTTATCCAAGGGATGTAGATGTAGATTGAGTTTGAATGAAACAGGCAGTGAGGAAAAAGAGAGGAACTCCTGCTGCCTTTAGATGAATGTTTTGAGGAATATTGAGGGACCAGTTCATCCACTGGACCATAAGCTTCAAAATCAGTGCTTGATAAAATGCACACCCTTGCTTTTTGAGCAGTTGTCTCACTGCATTCAACTCATCTCATCCCAATATTTCCTTATAACAAAAGCAAAATATATCAAAATAATTTTATTATTTTACTGTCTGAAGGGAAAGCTGTAGTGAGTTTCTGCCTATGCACCCCATGCCTGCATAGAAAAGTGTATCAAAAGCTGAATCAGCCCTTTAGTCCTGGGGTCATTTTGCTGGCAGGGCAGTGGGAGGCAATCACAGTGGCAGATTCTGAATCCTCATCTCCAGTCTACATGGGAGACAAAGAGCTGGGACCAAGAGTAGTTGGTCTGGTTATTTTTGCTCCCTTTGGTTATTACTGAGACACACAGACACACACACAAAGCCAGGCTTACCAATTAGATGCTCTGGGTTGTTTTTCTTGGGTGTCTCTCCCTGGGGATCCATCCCATTCGAGGGGAGCACTGATCCCCTCACAGATGAGGCAGCAGCATACCTTGAAACTGCACAGTGCTCATGCTGGAGAGAGAGGCAGGGTGAGAAGGAGAACTCCCCACTCGTGTGAGAGCTCTCTGGGAGTTGGTTACCCTGGTGAGGAGGGGATGTTTACAAAACCAAAGCCACACGGATCAGGGTTGTCTCTGGTGGAACTCCATGGTCTTCTGTGGCCGTCTGCTGCCTGGGGATGTGCTTAGGCCAGCTGGGTTTAGACCCCACCATATCCAAGCTGTTGATGATTTCTCTGAATCAGTAATTTCTGTCAGCAGAGAGTAAGAACCAGACAAGGCAGAAAGTGAAGATAGAGAGAAGACAAGTCTGAGGAGCAGCTGAGGGACCTGGGGCTGTTAAGCCTGGAGAAGAGGAGGCTGAGGAGAGACCTTCTCATTCTCTACAGATCCCTGACAGGAGGTTGGCGTGAGGTGGGGGGCNGGTTGGAGTGAGGTGAGGGTCAGCCTCTTTTTTGAAGTAACAAGCAATAAGATGAGAGGAGACAGCCTCAAGCTGTGCCAGGGGAGGTTTAGGCTGGATATTAGGAAAAATTTCTTCACTGGAAGGGTTGTCAAGACCTGGACCAGGCTGCCCAGGGAGGGGGTTGAGTCACCATCCCTGGGTATTTGCTCCCACTTATCAGCCAGGTGCACTGACTTAATCCTACAGACCAAGCACCTACTTCAGAATGTGTTAAAAGCAGAATGGGAATTCTTACACACAACCATTTCTACTCAGTGCCAATCCCAACGGTATCAGAAGTCACCAGGCAGTCCTCACGTGAGATTTGCACAGAAGAGAGCTGTAGATTTCAGTCTTTTTTAATGACTTTTTTTTACGCTCATACTACCTTCTTCCCAGNCAGAAGAGAGTTGTAGATTTCAGTCTTTTTTAATGACTTTTTTTAGGCTCATACTACTTTCTTCCCAGGCTTTGGGCTTTGGCCACTGCCTAAAGATTTCTCAGCCTAGTCCTCTCCTAGCCCTGAGTTCTGCCTAGACACTGGCCTCATCATTCCTTTCCACCAGATCAAAATTTAGAAGGGGCAGGGCATAGAAAAAATTAACAGCACCATTCTAGTGCTTGTAGGAACATCTCTGTATTGCTCCTCCTCAGGGAAATGGTGTTACCTTCCAATAGCTCTGTTCAGTTGACACAAACTGGAACCCAGGGAGTTCCACCTCACCAGGAGGAGGAATTTCTTCCCTGGGAGGGTGCCAGAGCCTGGCCCAGGCTGCCCAGAGAGGCAAATCAGAGGAAGAAGTAAAATTGCTGTTTTGCTCTCATTCTCTACAGCTGCAGTTGCACAGAATCATCTTGGTTGGAAAANAATACATTTTCATCTTTAGATTTAAAGCAATATATCAGTTTGATTATTAAAATGCAAGATTGCCCAGTTGCTGACATAATGCTGAGGGCACCCATCTACTTTTTTTATCTTAACACTCCACAGGATGTTCTTATTGGCATTCTTCAGGAAAGCAAGTTTGCAATTCAGTGTCTAACTCTGCATCAGAAAGGACCAGCATAGGCAAGATCAAACATTAGGAAGCATCTTAGAAAACCAAGTTTATTCATCCATATTTCAGGCAAATATGTAAATAGTCAGCAAAGCCATTTTTGCCATGACTGTAAACTTTTTATTTAAAAAAAAAACAACCCCCAACAACTGTGTTAAAAACCAAGACAGGAATTTCCATTAATGTTCTAAAAAAGTCTGTTCACATCTGGAAAGAAAATACATTAGCAACATCTCCCAGCAGAATTCATCTTTAAAAAAGTAAAACTCTAGGTGCAGAGCTTTTCTACAGCATAGTAACCTCTACTTTTTAATTTAATCACAGGATTGAATATCATTCATCTCTATTGGCTCTAGAACATCAGCAGAGCTTAGCTTAAATAGAAGATATTCAATGATGTGTTACACATTGCCACAGGTACTAACATTATCAGAAGAGTGCACAACTGAATTTCACTAACAAAGCAAGAACTTTCTATCTGCTGCATCATAACCCTTCCTAAGCTATACAGTTAATTTAGCTCTATGCCTTTAAAATCAGGTATGTTTTCCAAGGAAAAATACTAAAAAAAAAACCCCAAAATAATCCATGGCCCAAATTCTGCTCCCACTTATATTCACAGGATAACATAAGCACCATGAAGTTGTGGTTTATAGCCCAAAAAGCAGAGAGAAGCAGTGAGTTTAGGAGTATAAGGGAGAGAAGAACTTGACCCATGTCTGTAAACATTCACAAAAGTCTGCAGTCAAAAGTGCTGGATAGGCAGCCTACCCGCAGTACAGTTCCAGGGAGGTGTGGGGGCAAGGAGAATTTTATTTCAGAGGCAAATTACAATGCTTGAATGTACTTTGGAAAGACATATTCTCAGCTAGCTAAAGCATATTCCAGTAAAACATAACCCACTTCTACCCAAAGCAGGTAGAGCACCCTTTCCTAGCTCTCCAGAGTCAGCCAAAGGAGTGCTCAGCTCAGCAGCAAGCCCATGACTGTATTTCCAAGCGTTAGGAATCACCCCCACCCCTCTGATCCAGCCTCCCCTTACCCTACTGCTGATGCTAACAGGAGATCCTCACACAGAGGAAGAAAAAGATCCAAAGAATCCTAAACTGACCTTGATTTCTGCACGCTCAGGACGCGTGCACGTGGACAAAAGATCGCCTGCAGCTTTCAGTGTCTAGATCTCATTCTAGCTTAACCACATATAGCATACAAAACAGAAGGATAGGTGCTTATACCCACTGTGATTTATACTCCTCCCCATTCAGGTTGACAGCTGGGTGCTCTATTTACATAAATATCTCATTTGAATGCTCCTGATCCTGTTAGACACCAAACATTCAACTCATAAGCTAAAAGGAGAGTCGAGCATGCTCAGCAGCTGGCAGGATCAGACCCTGAATTGAGTAAATTCAACCACAAATTGGCTTTGACATCTGCCACAGAAGTCTGGAGTCCTTTTACCCTCCCCTCAGGTTCGCCCCAGGCTCCCACTAATGTGGGGAAAGGCTCTGAAGGGAATTGGATCAGGCTCTGTCAAGCAGCCACTGCAGTCTTTAAAACCATCCGGTATTTATTGCCATCCACTCTGGGGCAGACTTGTCTGCAGTGAAAATGGTGTTCCTGGCGTTGAGGGATAGTTAGCAAAACCTTCAGGCTGAGCTGGATAGTTCTCCAGAGCAGAAGCAGAGTGTGCCTTCAAGGAAGAGAAGAAGTTAGGAAAAGGCAATGACAAAAGCAAACAAATAAAAATCTAAATCAAGCAAAATTTCCAGCACAATGCCCCTCCCACTCGAGGCAAAACAGTAAAACCTGAAGTATGGCAAGGACCAGAGGTGAGCAAGGCACTGTGTGCAGATGTTAAACTGCAGCACAGCTATCACCCAAACACCAGAGAATAAGGAGAGGGGTTGGATGAAGAGGAAGGAGAAAGTGTTGATGGCATTTTGCTCCCAGTGGAATAAGCCACAGCTGATTTGGAAGGCGAAGCTCAACCAGAAGCTGGAGTATTTCACTGCCTCTGAACTTCATCTTCATTGCTCAAGTAGCTAAGTGTTAACATTTTAGTGATTGGAACTTGGAAACAAAACTGATGCTTCCTCAACACAATCTGTGTGAGCAGATTTCTCCAGACTAAATACATTCCTGAGCTCTAAAAGCAGCAAGGCCTAGAGGAAGCAATTTGCTTCTTCCAGTCTATTTCCCCTGACATTTAAGAGACATTTTTATTTCTTTAACAAGAAAAAAAGAGAAATTTAAAGACATTTTTTCTTCTTTCACATCTCCCCATTTTACAAAGAGTTTCCAAAAGGGCTTTGATCAAATCCATAACATCCGGAAGCACCGGATTGTTGGCCTTGTGTTGTTCTTTATCCTCATCCTTGCAATCAGATCTCAAAACAGGCTGGGGGTTTTAACCATTTACTGCCTGAAACCCAACCTCCAGGTGTTGAAAGGATTCCTGGAAGCAAGACAGGAGTGACAGGAAGGCTGCTTACCTGCAGGAGCGCTGACTGCGCGGCCGCACTGTGCTGCAGTTCCTGCAGGGAGGACTGTGCGGCGCTTTGGGGAAAGCCAGGGATGCCAGGGAGAGATAAAAGCCCAGGAAAAACTGCATTTCCCGGGGTCTGCAGTCCAGAAGTCAAGCTGAAAGAATGTCAAGGTGTGAGGATTATTGGGAGTGTCTGCAGCAGGTTTTCTACCATGTTTCTCTAAGCTCACCTCTTTTTCTAACTGTCATAAAGGCCAAAATTTCCAAATAGAAGCCCAGTTTCTCCCCACCTACAAATTATTCATGCACCCACAAGCCAAGACTGACTGGAGCACACCTAAGAAGGGAACTCAGGTATTTTTGTCCCTTATCTGTGCCTACAATTTTGCACAAATATATTTTCTGGACAAAAGTCAATGCTGAATGCTTCCTGAAAACATAGGAGCATCTAAAGATCCTGTCTGCTATTACCTGGGTGTGTCTCAATGGATGCCCCCGTGGAATCCACTTGTAAAAGCCTAGGAGGTGCCAAGTATCCTCATCTGGGAAATAAAATCACTCAGCACCTCACTGGATTAGACTGTTGTACTGAGGACAACCTGTTTGGTCACTAAGGGTTTGTAAAGGCAGGTGGAAATCTGTGGGTGAGCTACCTTTAAATATTAACCATCATTGCCAACTAGGAGTAAGTCTACACCTGAAGTAAAATCAGCGTTTTGCTCAAGAGAAAAAGAAATGGTTCTGACCTCCTTCAGAAACAGAAACATACCCAGCCTGTGCAACAAGTGCAGAGTTGAAGTTTGAGCTAAAGGCCGAGGCAAACCCTGGCAGGACCGGGGCTGGAGATGGGGCTGTGGCAGCTGCCGGCAACGGTGCAACTGCTGCTACTGCAGAAGATGCCTGGAGGCCAGGGAAAGAAGGGAGAGCAGGAGTGACAGAGGGCGTGTTAGAGACAGGAAAACCAGGGAAGGATGGGTTTGATGATCCCAGAGGTCCCTGGGCAACAGAAAAAAGGGAAGGGACAGCACTGGACAAGTTAAGCGAGAAGGGTGGAGCGGAGGCTGTTGCTGAGGCGGCGAGTCCGGAGAGTACGGCGGCGGTGGAACTCACATGGGGGGCAGACACAGCTGAAGCAGTTGTAGATGGAGTAGCTAACAAAGAGCCAGGGAGAGTGACAGGGGGGGGAAGTGCTGGATTACCAGTAAAAGCAAAGTTACTGGTTAGAGACGTAAAAGGAGGAAGTCCATTGAACACGGGGGCAATGGGAGCAGAGGAGCCATGGGGGGCGAGGGAAATGGGAGCCAGAGAATTGGAATTGTTTAGGGGAGCACTCAAAGAGGAGAGACCTGAGAGGGCTGGGTTGAGGGAACTGGGTAAGCTGACTGGCACTGAGGCTGCTGGGCTGTACCCACGCCCCAGCGCCGACAGCCCTAGAGCGGCGTGAGAGGGGCCGGCCGAATGAGAGGGACCTTTGAAGGCCGAGAGGGTAGGACTCATGGGTTCTGTTTTGACCATCACTGGAATATTTGTGGCAGATGGAGCTGATGAGAGCTGCTGGTCGGGATTAGTAGGGCTTGTGCCATGCAAGAGGGAGGCTGATGAGCCGCAGTTGACGGGCAGAATCGATGGCGAGGTGGTTAAAGGTGACTGTGCGGGCAGTGTTGGAGGAGTGGAGCTGGAATTGGCTACAGATGGGGATGGAAGACCTGGAAAAATGGCCAGCCCGGGTGTTGAGGAACGCTGTGGGGTGGGGGTGGCTGATGGAGTGTAACACTTGTTGACAGAGGAGGTGGGAGGGTCGGAGCTTTGATTGGCAAGAGCAGACAACGAAGCGAGCTCGCTCGTCATAGCGGAAGGTAAAGCAGATGAATTGATCAATGAAGTGTCACTTGATGCCAGAAATCCCTTTAAAACAGACAAAATCGGGTTAGGCAAGCTTAGCGAACCAGGAACGGTGGTGGCAGGAGAACTAGCAATTGTAGCTGGAACAGGACTGGAAAGCCCTTGGGCACTGGGTGGCAAGGACAAAGGGAGGCCAGCAAAAACTGATGACAATGGAGTGGGGTTGTTAGCAGAGGCAAGCGAAGAGGTTGCAGAGAAGGGGAGGCCAGCAAAAGGTGCAGCAGCAGAGGCAAAAGCTTCGCTAGGCGCCGGGGTCGCGCACGGCGTGGAAGAACCTTGTGGAGCTGGCGTGGCACTGGGTAGAGAAGCCAGCCCAGAAAACACTGCAGGGATAGGGGTAGAGGTTGCACTGTGAACAGATGTGACGGGAACACCGGGCAGTGAAAGGGATTTGATGACAGTAGGGGTTGGGGTGGATGGCTGAGATGTATGGGTGGAAGAGGAGACCTGTCCTGGGAAAACAGGGAGGACAGGGGTAGACACGTTCAGCCCAGAGATGAGTGGAGTGGCAGGTGCCAATGGGTGGCTTATGGCCTTGCCAGGTGATGGGGTAGGGACTGGAGTAGCAGCAGGTGTTGAAGGATTAGAACCATGAGGAGTAAAGAGCTGATTCGCTTGTGCGGAAAAAGCTGCAAAGAAACAAAACTGGTAAGAATACTTGAAACCATCAGGAATGTTTGATATCAACACAAACACATTTCATAAAGCATTTCCAAAGGTGATACACAGGCAATAGCTAACTTAAAATGTCTGTATATAAACAGTGAGCACTGGGACCTATGGAAAGGAAACAGAAAGGTACGTACAAACACGGCACAAGTTGTACCTGGTGTAGGTTACCACTCTTGAAAACACTGTGACATTGTCTGCCTCTTCATGGTCTCATGCAAGACACTTAGATCCTCAAATACACTACAGGAGAATGCCTAAGTGGTAGAGGTAAACACCCTCCCTCTGCTCCCTGACAGCTGGCAGTACCCAAACCAGATCTAATATTCCATCGGCATCAGATCACCTGGGCTCCTCTGCATCCACTCTGAATTTCCTTCAGAATCAGTTAATTCAATGTATCAGGATTTCAGAGAAGTTTAGCCAGTAACTGAAGAAAGCTGATTTCAGGTGCTGGTATTTTTTTCTTTCCTTCAAAATCAGGTCATTCTCTTCACTGTGCTTCCTTCAGATTTTGATTCTAAGAAGGCACACTTTTAAATTCACGTATCACACTACAGTATTAAACTAACATTGGCACTTGATTTCAATCAATAAATACTTCTGGAAGTCTCTAGTGGGGTGTCTAATTGGAGTGAGCACCTGCCACTAGGAAGATCAGCTTCTATCAACCCTACCAAGTCAGTCAGAGACATCAAGGTGGAGGAAAACAGGCAGGCAGATTGCAAAGGGGCTGTGGAGTTTAATGGGAAGAAGCTGCATGTGTGCCCACTGGCATGCCAAGAGCCTTGATAAGCTCTGTCTAGTTTCTTGTGGAAGATGAATGTGTGAAAATTCCTCTCAACCAACCTTTTGTGCTTTATTTTACTTCTAAAATATTAAACTGTTCAACTGTAAGTGAATTACTGATCCAACCAAACTCATCACCCATAACTCTCACTCAAATTCTACACACACCCCCACAAACCCCCCATGGACCTAAGTTGATATCAACAACTCCTAGTTTATGTATCTTGAAACTCTAAAACTAGCCAGTCTGCAAATAAACCATTTCCTTTTACATTTTCTTTCCCAAAAACCTAGATCCAGATTGCTCAGCTCTGGATTCTGTTCCTTCCTCATCCTGTTTCCAGGCTGAAGACTCTCCTAAAAATCACAGTTGTTAATCCTGACAGCCCAGGATAATCACCAGAGAAATACAGCTGCAATAGAACCCAGAGCTGGTACTAAATTTCTCCTCCTAAGAGAAGATTTGATTGCTTACACTGTTCATTTAGCTGTAGAAGCTGCCTTATGCCCACTTAGAGATGAATAAAGTAACTCTGTGAACCAGCAGCATGTCTAGAAACATCCCTGACCATAGAGAAAAGAAAAAAACAGCTTTTTTCCTTCTTTTTTATTCCCCCCAGAGAAATATTTACAAGAGCTAAACATTCCATGATCACCTTATCTATTTTTGGGTATTTTTTAAAAGCACATTTGGGGTTTGGTTTATGAATATTTTTCACATATGCTGAAGAATATAGAACTTTAATGAGCTGGGGAATATAGAACTTTAAGGAATTAACACAAAGTGCTGAATTTTCATGTTTTGATGCTTCTAAGTGCCAAGTGCCTGTGATTATTTTTTCTCAACTCTCAAGGGATCCTATTGCAACAGTAGTTAAGTAGTAGAGTCCTAGGAAAATTTCACTAGACAAGTAAGTTGTTGACATTTTCTGAACAAACAGCAAAGATAAAAATCAACACAAAAATCCCCCTGTGGATTTGCAATTTACCTTGATTTTGGGAAGGTTTTGCCTGGCTGGAAAGGTCCTCATTTTCTAAGCAGAGAATAACAGGTTGTTATTTAAAAGCAAGTGAAACTCCAGCAGTGACTGATCCACTCACAACAATGGACTAGACCAAATTCCATCACCATTTTAAAGGGAGGCATGCTTTACCTGATACCACTTGATTGGCAGTGTATGGTGGAGGAGCTGGTAGGCCTGGAGCTATGACATTAGCCACTGGGACTAAGCCAGCATTGTTGTAAGCACCTGAAACAACAAATGCAACACACATCTCACTAGTCACAACCACCCAGATCTAAATGACCCAGTAAAAAGAATATTTTCAAGATTGCAAGAGGTTCCTTCACCAAAAAGCCTGACCAGTGATCAGCCAGGATGGACCATGAGATGATTTTGGTAAGGGCAGTGCTCTTGAAAGAGCCTGAAAAAGTCAGGTTTCAGTTGCTTTCACTGCCATTTTTCCTGAAAAAATCCAAGGGGAGAGATGCTTTGGAGTGTCTGCAACATCTTTTGTTCTTTTCCTGTTCCTAACTTAAAGGCTGTTGCAATATTTCCTGTAATGTTAAGCACCTGGCAAACAAAAGAGCCAAACAAGCATCAGTGACCACGACCAACCCTTCAACACCAGTCAGAAAAAAGTCCCATCTCAAAAACTTAGTCTAGCATTCTTCAATATTTCTTTAAATGTTAAGAAATTCAAGTGGCTTAGCAAATGATTTTAATACAAAGTACTTATTGTACTTGATATAAAAGAAGAAAAACACCCTTTTTTTCCTCCCTTATTCTTTGGAGCAACTCCAATTGCCTTGCTGTGGTTTGCAAGACATCAGAACATCAGCATTTAAACCTCAGGAAGATAAACACAAATCACAGTGGTCCTGAATGATTATTTTAAGACCAAAAGCACTTACACTTCATGAGGAAAGGGAGCACTTGAACAACACTCCAAGTGCCATAAGTTGTCATAGACAACTCCTTTCTGATGTCACACACTCCTAACAGCTCTGTCTAGTTCAGATGCCTCACATGACAACTCTTAGCTGGAAAAAGCAGAAAACTAACAAGCATCAAGTCACCCAGGAAGAAAATGTTAAACCAACACACTTAAGAGGTAGAAAACAACCCATCACTCTGACTATTGCTCAAAAAAAATCCTGTTCAATGGTTTCAGGCCAGCATCTGCAATCTCATTAAATGCATTTTTAATATAGAAAAAGCTTTTGGCTGCTGCTCAAGAAGACCAGAGTCTGACTACAACAGTATCCCAACCTCATCTTCCAATGGCAATTGCCTTGCTGCCTTTAAAACAAACAACCAAAAAAGTCTGGGATCAAACAACTGATGCAGCAGAGCAGAGAGAGGGGAGTTGATGGAGAAAAAGTCAATCTTCCCTAATGCACAAGGCTAGGAATAGTTAGAGCAAAACACAGGAAGAGGCAATCCCTGTTCCTTCTGACACAAATCCACAGACCTAAACTTTTCTTTTAGGAAAGTGTTTTCTCTCCATTGTGATGAAGAGAAAGTAAAGCTGAAGGCAACTGAAAAAAGAGATGACCCCTTTGATTGCCATCCTTGAGCAAGTTCATACAGATTTCCATCCAACTCAGGGCTGTGCCTCAGCAGAGACCTAAATTTAGTCCAACAGCAACCAGTCAACAGACTTGTTGAGCTAAAGTTCAGATCTTGATAAAACATTACAACAAAGATGCTGCCCTGCTCTGGTCTAACACACCCAATGCCTCCCATAACTGAAATATTTTGTCATCAGAACAGGATTGTGAATTTTCCTTGTGATGTGAATGCTGGAGACAGAAGAAGTCAATCTGTTCCTCTTTTTATCCACTCTGCCAGGAAGAGGTAGAAACCAGTACCCAGAGCATGCTTAGGAAGCTTAAACCAATTTCAAGATATGATTGTGGTCACAAAACCTGACACTTTTTACTTTAAAAGCAAGTAGATGAAACAACATCATCAAGCCTTACTTGGTGCAATAGTTGCATGTGGCCGACATGGTGGGATGGGGTATGGAACTGGTCTGTGGGGGTTGTAGGTTGATGGAGCCTACAACAACAAAAAGAAAGCAAACAGAAGAATTAATAGTGAAAGGATTACCTAATGTTTCTCAGACAAAAAGCTAACACTGAGAAACTCCTACAGACAGCTGTTCTTCACTGGAAAAATATGTGATATAAAATTTCTTCCTAATATCCATGGTGACTGCAAATATTTAACTCTTTCTGAAAAGAATGAAGCAAAAATCACTGGTATACCTTGAGATTTTAATAGAATGCTGAACACAGTTAGGAAAGGGAACTCCTTCTTGCCTTGTAGCCTTCATGGTCTGCACTCTTGCACCAACTTCTCATTAAGATTTAGCACATTTAAAACTTAGCAAACATGTGTGAAAGCAGCTGTCCCTTTAAAATAATACAGCTTAGTGGGCAACATCTCAGAAGAAAAGTGAAAATAAAACATCTGGACAATATTTCACAGCAGCATCAGGTGCACTGAAGGTTTGGCAAGTTCTGAAATACAGCTCAGATCCATTGTTAAGAAACTAGAACCTCCTTCTAAGGCTTCAGTAAAGAAGTTTAGCTTTGTTTATATTGCTGCTCTGGGGTTTTCTTGCAAGAGAACAGCATTTTACATCAAAGCTTCACTGAACTGCCTGGTGGTTGCATTTATTTTCTTCAAGTTTCAGTTATTTACTCCTGTTTTAAACATACTGGTTTGGATGGTCCAAGTATACGGGCTGCTATTCCCTTCCCTTCATTAGTACATTCTTCTGTGTCCTTTTTGATTGGGGTTCCCTGAAACAAACAAAAACTGTTAAGTATTAAATTAGAAATAAATCTTGCTATAGATTTTTTGTTCTATTTGATTTTTTTCACTATTCTTTTTCAAAACTGTAGTGACCATATCAAGTTATTTCACCAGCCTGTCACTAAGGTTCTTCACACCTCACCTGATTCTACCAAATACTGCTGGAGTTTACAGTGTGTTCCTTCTAGGAACAATTATTGATGCAGTAAACTTTAATTAAGACAATATAAAAATTACAGGCAAATAAAAATAAAGCAAGTTCCCTATAAATGTGAAATGGAGTAACACAAAAAAAGCACCAGTGCTTTGGATTCCACTCCTCCTCCCATCTGTATGAATCCTGGGTTTGGCTGTATTCTAATGAATCCTAAATCAAGGATGCTGTGAAAAGGAAAAGCATGGGATCACACTTACTGGGAAAATTCCATTTATGCGGCTTGGTTTGCCCTTGGGATAAGGGTTGCCAGGAATCATGCCACAGGATGATATCATTGCATGAGGAGCCTTACAGCCTGTTTTTGAAGCCTGCAAAATAATCCAGAAAGGCCCATCATTTGCTATGCAGTGCTTTAAAGAGCTGAATGACTATTCCATGACATTTAGACTGCATCAGTCGACCCCCAGGGAACAATTAAAAGCTTTGTCTCAAACCTTCTTCCCCAGTAGTGAGAGGTTCTGCCAAAGACCCCTTTGTTCTGAACAAATCTACGTGGACTATGCTTCTACTGAACTCAGGGTAAAGCACTTGGGCATTCTCTCAAGCAAATGCAGCCTCTTTCCTTCAGCACTGGGTGCAATTCTGTGCCCCTTTTTCCACACAATCCCAATGCCTGACAGCAACTCCCCCTTTCTTTGCAGGTGTATTACAAAGCTCTTAACTTTTTGCAGCTGCTTCTTACACCTTGCCTACCACCAGTAGTTCCCAGCAGTCCTGATGGTAGGTCCTGATCCCACAATGACCATAAAGGATGAAAACAATACTGTATTAGAATTAAGAATACTAGAGTCTCTTGCCTACCTGCTCAAGAATTCTTCTGCATCTTTTCTTCTCTGACATATTAATTCTGAACAAATCTTCAATAAGGCGATAATTCTGAGCATCAATAATGTTGCTATAAAGAAAGACATGGCCAGATGATTACTGCCATTCCATGTGCTGATCAGAAATAATGCACTACTGGAAAGTGATCAGCACTTACACAGCCTGTACCCAACAGTACATTTAAAAAAACCCAATAATTACTTCAGATTGTGGTAGTATTATTACTATTATTCAGTAAGAACCCCAGGCTTAAATATAGGCTTCATACCTGTAAGTAAAACAGGCTGTTAGAATTAAATACCAACACAGAACAATGGACAATGATAATTAAACTTTATGGTGGAAATAACTATGTTGGCAAAGTGAATTTTGCATCACGACAGTCCAGGAGAAAGCTTAAGTTGCTACTAGCACACAACTCCCAGCACAGCAGAAAACCAGCAGCTGCTCAGCTCTCCACTGTTTCTGCTGGTAGAGAAACCAATCAATCTTTCTTTCTTTCTTTCTTCCTTTCTTTCCTCCTTTCTTTATTCCTTTCGTTCTTCCTTTCTTTCCTTTCTTCCTTTCTTTCCTTTCTTTCCTTTCTTTCCTTTCTTTCCTTTCTTTCCTTTCTTTCCTTTCCTTCCTTTCCTTTCTTTCCTTTCTTTCCTTTCTTTCACATTAGATCTGTAAGTCACATGTGAAGAGATGTATTTACTGAACTCATTTTATATACAGAATATTCAGAGGGCTTTTTAAATGCAAAAGGGTCAACTCCCAGAATACTCTGGTCTCAAGGCTTTTACATTTTTCACTGAGCTTAAGGCCCTCTTCATCCTCTGTAGGACTTGAAGACCACTGTAAAAATATTGGTAAAGTGGGAATTTTCCAGCAAGCAGAAGCCCACACAGCAGCATGCTCAAGACTCTGAGGAGCTACAGAATTTTGCACAATGTCTGCTTCTAATTCTTCTTCTTCTAGCCACATCTACAGGTTTTGTACTTAGCTGGCCAGAGTGCTTCCTTTCTAGAAGTATCTTAAGTTTTATATACTGAAACTTGAGTAAAACCAACAAAACTTAGGGAAAGAATGTAACAGAAAAGGTACTTACGAAGCTAAGATTTCAAGGGCAATAAGTTTATCTTTACTGAAGGTGAAGCAGTTGAGTATATTAACCATTTTTGATGCTGGAACTGCCACTATTTTCTGACAAGAAAGCAAGACAGGGAAAAAAAGTTTATATCAAACAGTCACTACCATTGTTTTAAGCCCAGGATGTTACTCATGTTTAGTCAAAAAGACACCTTGGTTAAAAATATGAAGTTTTACACTTGATACCATTTAAAAAGAAGGAGATGAAGAGGAAACTTTGAAGATTGAAGGACAGACTGACCCACCAGTTGCAGAAGTTGACATCACAAAACCAAAGTGAGATTAAGAGGGCAAATTTACAAGATGATGTCACAAAAACTTACATGTTGTAAAGCCTTTATTGCCTTGAGCTGTGGTTCAGCCCAGGAAAAGTATCTCAGTAACTCAACAACCTGCAACAGAAAAGCCTTCAATTAATCTTTTATATATATTAAAACATGATGCTAAGAGCATCAGTGGGATCTTTCCATCTTTGGAAATGCTAAGAAACATCTGTCTGCCTGCAATGTTTGATTATCATCTAATGCTCTTTTAATTTCTAATAAATCACCTAAAAATTCTGTGTTATAAGTGAAGATTTTCTCTGGAAATAATTAATAGATGCTTACTCCTCTCTCTATATTTGCTTATAAGCACAATTGCCACAGTACTAGCACAGAAATAATTCTTTCCTCAGACAAGAAGAATGCAAATGGTTTGTTATCAAAATCCTTACAAGTTGAAACTACTGTTAAAGGTTTATTGCTGGCATAAAAATGAGGAATTAGATTTGCTCAGTTAAGAAATAGTAAAAAGAAATCTAGTATCAGCTTTGGTGTGATTGGAAAGGCAGTTTTTATTACTGAACACACAAACCCATGACAGTGTTGACTTTTACCTGCTCACTGGAGAAGTATCCATGAACATATTCAATAGCTTTTAACTTGTACTCAGTCAATACAGCCTAGAAAAAGAAAAAGACAAATGATCAGTTGCTCAAAAAGTGGAGTTATAGCACAAGCATCTGCCAGGCTAATCTATTAATCACAAAAAATAACTAAAATCTGACCTTACCAAGTGATATTTGCATTAATTATGCTGCAATGTTTCTAAGTAGCAGTAGATTCCTTGGATAATTGAGAGGACAAGGAAAGCAGGGTTGTAATTTCATTCTTCTGTTAAAAAATATAAGTTTTTTTTTTAATTTATTTATTTGTGTGCTTTTTTTTATGGTTTAAAGCTGTTCTGAGAGAATATCATCATCACTCTTCCTTTTGCCTTGAAGGTTTACATCAGCTTAGGATGAAACAAGATAGCACACTTACTATTCAGACAATCCCTTTGCATATTCCCTGTAAAATAATTAGCACAGCTTCTTAGTTCAGTGGATTTATGAAGAGACTGGATAACAAGTCTGTAAAGGCAGAATTAACTACTCAAGAAAGCTTGCTCTAGAGCTTGATGGTGTCTGCCCATAGTTCAAACTTCAACATACAGTTGAAGTTTTTCTTCTCTCCTTTTCACCTTTTCATCTATTTTGGGGGAAAATTATAAGCCTGCTGTGTCATATAGCAAATTCTTTCCCCAAATAAATGTCACTCTTCCTCCTTAAATCAACATCTGAATGGTTTGATAAGAAGAAAGCAAATAGAAAGTATTGCTATGTTATATTTAGGGGAAAAAAAAAACCCAAACAAACACAAAAGCCAATGAAGAAACCAATGAAGGAATCAACCCTACAACATTTAAATAATTGCTCCTGATCATTGCAGGACCAAAAATGGAACGTGCCAACACAACTGAGTGGCAAACTCACATCATAAGGAAGGTTCCATCATGGAGTTAGAAATGAAATTTAAGCAAAGACCTCTCAACAAAACCACACAGGAAAGAAAACGTTTGGAAAAGGAAAAACACAATTGCCTAAAGCCAGATGTCAACCCCTTTTTGTTCCAAGTCTTTAGTGGTCACAGAGTGTATTTGGAAGGGCAGATTACTACTCTGCAGCAGTAATATTTGGAACATTACTGCCTCTCACCACCAGTTCTCAGAGAAAGCATTTATGTGCAAGTTGCTCCTCGGTTTCCCACACACCCCCTCCAAATTTTCCAAGCAAATTCCTAGGTTGAGAGGGAAATCCACCCCCCAGAGGTATCAGGCTGTCAGGTTTTTTGCTGCTTACACAGCACTGAATATATCTGCTTCATAAAGGAGAATTTATGACTGTGACCTTGCACAAAAATATTAGTAAGTGCAGTTGGGATAACAAAGACTCATTCCTGGGGCTTTTATTCCCACTGGTTTATGCCCCAGTGTTCCAAAATCATCACACTACAACTGCAGCCACCACTGCACCTCATGCTGAGGAGAAGCTGAATGGACACTCACTTCTGGAGCACCTAAGCCCAAAGGAAGCAACCTCTCCTAGGTGACCCATCGATAGCAAAACCCACTCATTACAGAAATGCTGAGGTTTCATTTGCTGCCCTAAGGCAATCTTACCCAAAACAAGCCCTGCACCTTCACCCAAGACAGCTTGAATGGGGCACTAACTGTTCCACCCTGAGGCTGAATTCAAGCACCACTGCTTGGAATAGTTTTGGCTGGAAGAGACCTTCAAGATGCTCAACTGCAACAAAATACCTCATCCTGGGTTTGTATTTCCAGCACGGTAGGGAAACCATTAAGCTTAAAGATCCTGACTTTTTTCCTTTCCCATATCCCACTGCCAGCATTTGGGGAACTGTCCCAACCCCTAACCTCCAGCTTTCCTGTTCAAAGCAGGCTTCTGAGTAGAAGGAAACAAGAGACCTACAAGAGACACTCAGCCTAGGTTTGTAGCTCTGCTAACCACACCTAGCAGGTATTTTGCTCAGGGAGTTTTCTAACAGGAGGTGCAGAAAACCCAGGCTTTCACACCCTGGGGGAAGGCACACACTCCTGAGCTCTGGGAGATGTGGCTTTAGAACAAGAGTAGCTTTGAGATCAGCCCTCTCATGGCATATTTGTGCATCTCCTAAATAACCATATAAAAAGGGATGCCTTATATTTATGGTGTGATTTATGGTGTGATTCCATATAAAGGTCACACCAAGCAACCCCATTTCCTCTCCCCAGATAAGAACTACTTGGCTGTTTCAGCTTTCCTTCTTCCTTGAGAGTGAAAGTGCTGGAATAAAATTATTCCAGTGCTTATTTTAAATGAGTGCTGTTCAAGCATGTTTTTAGCTCAGTAGGCTGGACATTGAATCTGTTTTCTGAGGAAATAAAAGCAAGAGAGGAAGCACATCACAGCAGCTTTATGCTGTTCTACCTGACATACAAAAACCAGGGTACACCAGCACCACAGGATTACTGTTCTCTGCACTGAGGTGAAAATCAGTCTTCATTGAATCCTAAGAACACAAACATCTAAGCGGGGGTGTTCCTCAAGAGAACATTGTGTTGTCAAATCCTAGAATGGTTTAGGCTGGAAGGGACCTCCAGAGGTCATCTGGCCCAACCTCCCTACACAAGCAGGG
>VWZY01003182.1:109662-128124 GCA_013399075.1 Chloroceryle aenea
CCCCATAGAGTTTTATCTGTTTGATTTATTAATACCACTTGTGTGTATCAAGAGATTTTCTGGTTTAGTCTTTGTAATCCATTGTCATGCTTACATTTTGGGTTAAGAGATTCTTTTTTTGCCTTAACTCAGGGAAATATGGCCACACAGTGAAACAGTACAGCCCTTCAGGTAAACTTCTGCAGATCTTGGGCACACCAGGTAATGCTGGTTCGAGTTTGATTCCCCTCCAATTTGATCAGCCAGCAGAGATCTTTGTAGAGGAAAGTGGAGATGTCTATGTTGTGGATGGAGATGGAGGAATGAATAACAGACTGCTCAAACTATCCAACGGTATGGAAACGTGAACTGACCATGGAAAACTGAATTTGAAATGACATGGCTTGAGAATGCTTTAAGTGAGGACAAGACAGAGCTGTCATTTAACATTAGTTTGAAGACTTGTTGAGTCAGATCCTGGTTTACTGCCTGTCACTTCATGCCCAAACTGTTTGTAAAGAGAGGCTGAGAGAATGGTTGTGTTCAGCCTTCAAGAGAGAAGGCTGGAGGGGATTCTTACTGCTCTCTGTAACAGGAGGGGATGGTAAAACTGTTAACACTCAAAACTGACCTCAAACTGCCAGGTAACAGATAAGAAAATCAGTTTAGTGAACAAATTAATATTATAATCAGCCTACTCTTTATTTCTTTTTCTATTTTTTTAAATATAGTGTTGCAACAGAGCCTTACTCCATGTCTCCTGTGTACTAGTGCCTGCATTTCTTTAACCAGAACCCTGAAACCACTAATACCAAGCCCTAGACACCCCAGTAGTTCCACTATTTCTTGGGTTTATGTATTGGAACTGCTGTGTTTAAAAAGCCTGACTTGAGAAATTTCACCTTTGAATAGTAACTTTGCAAGGGAATGACTTAAAGCTGGTTTGTCTGTTGTTTGCTTACTGTGTTTTTTCTTTTTCTTGCTGTTTAGATTACAAAACAATGTGGCTGACTGGAACAAATGGGACTGGCATTGGTCAGTTCAAGATCCCTCACAGTGTAACAGTGGATCCTGTTGGACGGGTAAACAACAGTTCCTCCTGCAGTTCCCAACAGGTTGAGAGTACAGAAGAGTTCTGTTCTGTAAGAAATACCTACCCAAGCACTTAGATTTCTTCAGAGGACTTCTGTTTCACATTTAGACATTCCAAATAAGCTGAAGCTGGTAGTACAGCTCTAGCCAGGTTGTGGACATCAGTCCTGTTCTACAGGCAGCTCCAGGCACTCACAAGCCTGCTGCTGCCAGGTGTTAATTGTACTCTGGCTTTTGCTCTGCTGCTCTCGTGGAGGAATTATGCCATTGCTCATTGACCTGTTTCAGGGAAAAGAAGACTGAAATATCTAAAATCTCTTAAAATATCTTGACTAAAATATCTTAAATCACTGGTAGGGAGCTAATTCTGCTGATGCTGCCTGAACTAGGATAAGAAATGTATCTAAAAATCACTTCTCTGCCAGAAGTGGCAGGGTAGGAGGGAGAAGGGGAGGGACATGATCACTTTGTGTTGAAGAGTAGCCATAAATATATACATTCCAAGACAGCAATTGCCACAAGCTACTATTTTATTGCCAACATAACATTGATCATCAGCCTAGGTTAAAAATATCTGTTGATAAGAGGAGCCTTCACTGGAACTGTCTGGTGCTATTGGTAGCTTGCATTGTTTGTGAACCTGGTTAGCACAGGGAGGAACAGACACAAGCTCCACAAAACCAATTAGACAAAATATGCTGAAAATGCTCTTGAAGTTGCTCAATATTTATAGTAGCATTAGGCATATCATGTGTTTGCAGATGTAGTCCTCACAGCCCTGGATCACGAGGTGAAACTACTGTTGGAAAACAAATTCTTTGCTAGTAACAGATCTTTAGTATTAAATGGGTAGGATGATGTCTGCAGTGTGAGGAATCCTGCACAATATATCCATATCCTAGCCACAGATCTGAAGAAAAGGAGCTGGTTTCTCTGTGCAAGAGATAATGTTTAAAGAATTTGTGTGTGTTTAACTGGGGTGGGTTTGGTTTCTATCTGCATGGCCTATCTGCTTACATAGTTTTGAGTGGTGAGGCACATTCTTCCATGGTGAGTTTCTTTTTTATGACAGGATATTTTGCTCGTGTAACAGACAGATACATTTGCTTTGTTCTCTTCTTGTGAACAGCTGTGATTTTTTGTTCTGAACAGGTATGGGTTGCAGACAGAGACAACAAAAGAATCCAGGTTTTTGATAAAGTCACAGGGGAATGGCTTGGGTCTTGGAATAGCTGTTTTTCAGAAGATGGACCCTATTCTGTCAGGTATTGTTGCACAGTTCTACAAGCGTGCAATTACACAAATAAAATGTACTCTGAGTAGTGAATTAAAACACTGATACTCAGTGCCTGGTGACAAGGAGTTAACCAGTTTAACTAACAGGGTTCTGGGCCCTAATATGCAAAGATCCGCACGGTTTTATCCTGGCTTTACAACAAGCCCCATGGATTTGAGTGAAGGATGGGGACCCTCATTTTAAACACATAGTTGTGTGTCATTGACTTTACTGTTGCAGCTTTTACAGGCAGAGAGATTGTCTTGAAGGAGTTTGCAGTAGCATAATACCTTCAGGAGCAGCAACACGTAGAGCCAGGCTCACCACTTAATTCCTAGCAGTCTTGTAGCCTTCAAGATACTTGACTATTAAGAGGTTTTGTTTGTTTAAAAGTGCATGGTTGTGTTAAAACGAGATGTTCTGGGGGAGTTAATTCAAAATATATATTTCTGCCTCTCACAGATTTACTGCCAATTACAAATACCTGATTGTAGCTCAGCTGAATCTCAACCGCTTGGCCATCTTGGCAGCGCCGCCGGTCGGCTCTATTGGGGACTGTGCTGTGCTCAACACCATCCAGCTGGCAGATGAAACCAAACCACACCTTGTGGATGTAGACATGAAGAGTGGAGCACTCTACGTGGCAGAGATTGGAGCCCAGCAAGTACAAAAATACATCCCCTTAAGCTGATGGTAGCCCACAGCTGCCGTGGCACAAGCTGTGGGACAAACGAAACCTTTCCTCGAGTGCTCTGTAGCTTCTGTTCCTTAGGCAGGCACAGGACACTGGGGGTCCACAGCTCCAAAGCTAAGAAGCTGTCCTTAGCTGCACAGCAGTCCTGGAGAACTACTTGGTCCTGAACTGTGTCATGGCTCAACCCCAGCTGGCAAATAAGCTTTTTCCTTTCTTCCTTTTTTTTCTGCCTTATTTTCTTCTTCTTTTTTTCTCCCCCTTTTTTTCCTCTGCCTTTTTTTTCCTTCCTCTGCCTTTTTTTTCCTTCCTCTGCCTTTTTTTTCCTTCCTCTGCCTTTTTTTTCCTTCCTCTGCCTTTTTTTTTCCCTCCATTCAGGGGAATGGGGCAGAGAATCAAGGGGGAAAACAAACAAAAAAAGAAATGTAAATCTTGTGGGTTGCCATAAAGACAGTTTCATAGGATAGAACAGGAATAAAATAATAAAGACTATCACAATAACAAAGGAATCAGAATATACAAAATGAGTGCTGCACAATGCAACTGGTCACCCCTTGCCAGACTTCCCAGAGAGTTCCTAAGCAGCAGTTCCTAGCCAGCTTTCCCTACAGTTTCTATACTGAGCATGACATCACAGGGCATGTTCCTTTGCCATGTTAGGATCAGCTGTCCTGGTTGTGTCCCAGCTTTCTGTGCTGCCCACCCCCAGGCCTCCCCTCTTGCATGAAAAGCTGAAAAGTCTTTGATTTAATACTAACACTACTTAGGAACAACTCAAACCAGTGTGTTACCAACACTATTCTCACACTAAATCCAAACCACAGCATTATACCAGCTACTGCCAGGAAAATTAACTTGGCCAAAGCCAGGACAAGCTGTTACTTATTTAAGTAATGCTATGGTGGCTTTTGTTTTTGTGGCTAGAAATTGTAAAATGAGACTGGAATAAGCATTTAAATTTTACTATACAAAACATAATAAACACAGCTGCTGCTCCTAATATATAGGGTCATCTCAGGGTTCCTCTGCTTAGCTTATTTTGTGAAATGAAGGCCAGAAGAGGTGTATAAATGATTTCTTGGGAGGTGATCACCTTATTTTAGTGCTTCTTCAGTTGTTTGGTGGGGTTTTTTTCCAAATCATTGTGCTGATACTGCCAAACACACTATAGGATTATGGTGTTGAGTAAGAGGCTGCTGGATACTGGTGTTAGTGCTGATACATCTGCCTTAGGTGCCTTAATGACATAAGCATTGGAATCTAAGTTTTCAGCTGTCTCTGAAGTCATAAGTCTGTAATAAGTGTAAGTTAATTTGATATCAGGCACTTCAAACTAAATTAAAAGGATGTGCTCAGCAGCCAAGTACTGATTCTTAACTAAATCAATTCTTAACCTCATCTGATTTATATCAACACCAGTCTTCTGTTCTGTAAAACTTCATAGAAGAACATATGGAAGTTCTCATTTAAATTTCTCAAGATAAACAACTTGCAATTTGGTTGGAAATTCTTAATCAGCATTAGGGACTGGGAGCCATGTGATTTTTCTCCCAATTCCTCTGAAGCTCTGTCAGTTAACAGCAGGGCATCTGTTTTGATTTGGGGATTGCTAACTGGTTTATATCCAGAACTTACAATTCATCAACTCCATTAATACCTAGAGTTAAGTTTCTTATGCTGTATCCTAGGAGAAGTCTTCAAGCTCTGTCCTAAAAATGCTCTTATCTTTCCATTCCCAATCCAGACTGGTTCTGGGATTTGGTTTCGTTTTTTTTTTTACACAATACCCCAAGATTTTTAAGTTAGTTGACTTTATAGTGAACTATGTGTGTAGGAAAATGGGATGGGGAGAGTGGCATTGTAGGAATGAGACAGTGAATAGCTGATGACTTCTGGGAACCTGTAGACCCACTTGCCATCTTTGCCTACTAGCTCTTCTAAACATGGGGGGGGATTTTTGCCATTTCCACACTGTGTGGACTATTTGAGGACTAATTAGCAGCTCAAAGAGGCAGTTTTTTCTCCTACCCCCTTAGAAAGGGAATATAGGAAAGAGAATTCTGGACAATACACACTCCAGCAAATGTTATCAAGAACTAATGTTTCTTACTTTGGCAGGTTTCAACCTTCAACCTACACTCACAAATTTTGTGGGTCAGCAGATAAAAAAAATCTCTCCAGAAAAAGTCAGATTCATATTTTGGGTGGCAAGTAACTCAGCCTAACTTCAGTACTATTTAAGATTAATGCACTAAATGCTTTGTTGTTGGCTACATCCACAATAACAAAAGCAGATCCTACCTGGCTGCTCTCACCCAAGGCTTGGAACTAGAATTTCAGGGCTATACACTAGCAAATATGGTCCATCATTCACATGGTCTTGAATGGGAGCTAATAAGCAATATTTATGAGCTGGAAAAGCAGCAATACTCCTCTAGACCTGGATGGATAGCTCCACGTTGCTTTGCAGTGTGGATTTTCTAACTAGGTCTCCACTAGCTCAGGGATCTCTGCTCTGTGTACAGTTTACCTATTTCTCACCTAGGTGAGGTGGCTTTGAAAAATGCTACTGTAGTATCATTAACTCTATTTGAGTGTATCTTGGTGGTGTAAGTCATCCAGACACATCCATCCTTCCTTATTTATCACCACATCCAATCCTTATTTATTTTTCCTTGGTCACATCCATTTGAAACAGAACTTGAAGCTCTCTGGGAACGTGCTTTTGTGTTCAGTAAAGGTGAAGTGCACTTTGGGATGTTGATGAATAAGTTCTGTAGTTTGTTTGCTGAGTGGATGTGCTCCCAACTCTCTTTTTACATGGGCTTTTGAAGCCCCTAGAAAGGGGGAGAATTCACACTGCCTGGTTTTACTGAGGTAGGGCCATGCTGCCAAAAATGTGCCTCAGGCATTTGGTATCTGTGATAAGAAGGGATGCTCATTATTAACCAGTAGAAGATGCTTCCACTGTTTTTGACCTCTGCACCTCTGATCAGACTGAGAAAATGATTGATTGGTGTGCTAACTTGTTAATTAAGGGTTTCTTAAATATAACCTTGAGATTGGTTGCTGAAAAACATTGCACTGTAGGATAATTTGATAAAATAAATGGAGAATTTCCCATTACAAAAGGCTCGTGCACTTTATTTCTGTACTAATATCAATATATTCCAGCACAAGGGATTGTTTTTCCAATTACAGGGTCCTTGGCACTTTCCTAAGATCTGATGCCAACATCCAAATGTGATCTGAAATTCCACGTTGCTTTTATAGGTTTCTATTTCTGTCACCCATCTCTTTGACATTCTAATTTATGTATCAAAAAAAGCCACTTAAATCTCTCCTGGATCTTTTGCCTCTGAGAAATTAGTAAAATGGGATGATGAATTACATAACTGCTAGTATAAAACCAAAATAATAAATATTTAAACTTGTCCCCTTCAATAGGGAAAGAATAATTAAAAAAAAAACACCCAACAAACTATTTCTTAATTCAGAATCAGGTTTTATTTCCACAAAAGGTTNCTTCCACCATGGGTATGTCTGTGGCTCTGCTCATCACTATAAGTTCACCACCTTAGAGTGGTTATGAACCTTTTGGAAGCACTAAGTAGTTAGTTATCTTAGTTGACATTTATTTTCTTAACAATTTGTTACCTGAGCAGCCTTCCCAAGTGATCTATCATCAAGGACTGGTTGTAATCACTGAATTTCCTTGTTTAAAACATAAGAGGGCACCAAATCCCTGCTGATGCCTGGGATGCTCAGCATTCCTACCAAATATCAACAGCTGGTAATGTCTGAACATGTGGAATAAGGCAACAAAGATAACAAATCGCTCCAGACATCATTTCACCTTTCAAATAAATTGCTTTCAACATAAGCAGATGATTGTAGTACAGTTACCTCGACTTCTCACCACTGGATTTACATCTGTCTTTTATTAGTTTCCAATTTTTTTTCCCTAGGAAAAATAAAAATCAATAATCCAGTGTCCAGAGACAACTGGGTATGGGGAATTGATTCTTCTTACGTCACTGAGTTCAGTGGAATTACTCCTGATATGTTGCTTTGTAAAGATAATATAACTGTAGCAGCATAATTAGACCAAGAGAGCAATGCCAGTGTATTCCCTACAGAGGTGACCCTGTCTGAGATCAGAGCTAAGCTTCCTGGATCTAATTCACCACTTTTATTCTACCTCTCCTTTGCCTAAAAACCTCGCTCCACTTTTCCATGATTATTTTTCTTCTACTTCTTGGGGAATTGCAGCTGCAAAAAATNATTTCTTAATTCAGAATCAGGTTTTATTTCCACAAAAGGTTTACAGAGCAGTCTGTTTAGTTTTTAGAAGATCAAGAAGGGACTTCTCAGTGGGCTAGAAATAGTTACACAAGAAGTAAAAATAACATTCCAAGAAAGAAAACCTAAGGGGATTTCTAGAACCACCCCCAAAATCTGGTGTCAATTTTTAAGTGTGAGAAGTAATCACTGGAGTATCCAAGGGGAGGAATTAGGAATATTCCATGTTTTGATGTCTCTGACTTTTCAGACTTTTAATTTGTTTTTTTTTAAATGATCCTTTTTTGGGGTATGTAACTAGGTTGTTAGCTGGATGGTGTTCCCAGGAGCTGTGACCAGGTCAGGTACTCATAGAATAGTAGAAATAGAATTGTCAGGGTTGGAAGNTGCCATAAAAATTGACCGTGGGTTTTTCTTCAAGTCAAGGGACTGAAAATATTGGAGGCTTTCAGTGTTCATAAAGCATCAAAGTCGTGTTTCTTATATGGAATTTTAAGGTGGGAGCGTATTAATTTGCACACACAGGATGATTTGATGCTCTGCTGAAGGCAACATAACACTGATACAAGAGAGATAGATGAATATACATATTTTATCACAAGATCACACGTTTGGAGGCTGAGGAACCCAAATTTAATTGTGTAGCTGGATCTGGGAAACAGAGGTAACAAACTTTGCCTGGTTACATCGGGACTAAGCCTGTTAATGCTGTCTGAGCTACGATAGCATCTCCTACAAACAAGACTTCAGAAACCTCTTGAATAACCAAGGTTATTTAATTAATATTTTAATCCTTAGTAGTCAACAGGCATCATTCTAAAGGGGAGGCTTTACATTTAGTCTGGATTTGTCTTCAGCCTCATGTTCTCAGTTAGCTTAGAGACCTAATATAAAAATTTTACAGATGATGACTCCTTGTCTACACTGTAGAGATGGGAAAACTTCCCTTGCAGTGGAATAATGGCAAGGTTTGCATTTCAGAATGTTTTCACTTTTTATTAACAACAAACAACTCCAAAAGAATGTTTACCACGTGGCAGGAGCTGCCAGCTCAAAAGCTATTTGTGTGCTCTCTTCCCATTATTTCATAGGGCTAAATTTGCCTCTGCCAGTAGCTCTCAGTACAGTACTGTCTCAGTTGTCAAAGGATTTGGGTGACTAGGTGGCCAAAGTGTAAAGAAACCCTTCTGGAAGAGTAGACCAGAATAGATACTGAGGTTTGTTTTTTATTTGTGCTTGCTGCTGAAGTCCCTAGCAAGAATTTTTGACAGGGTCTTAATTGGAAGATCTGGCTGAAATTGAAGTGTCAGTAAATGGCTTCTTAAAACAAACTGGTAATTTGCTAGCAGGTTTTCATTTCATTAAGATCATTCACTCTTTTGGGAAGATTTCTGAAATACTAACTTCTGCTGAGCATTGCCATAGAAGCAGAGGGAAGAAAAAATGGCAGAGATGATGGAAAGAAAGAAAGAAACCAAACCCACAAACTCCCCTCACGCACACACACCTTTGTGTGAGGATTCTGTAGAGATCATGGAATGTTAGGGGTTGGAAGGGACCTAGAAAGCTCATCTTGTCCAAGCCCTGATCCAACAGAACTGATGGCTGTACCTTGCCACTGATGTAAACCTTGATGTAAGGTCAGTATATTGGATATGTAAGCATGGAATCTATTTTAAGTCTTTGGAAGAATCTCTGAGTAGCTATGTCAGGATGTTCTGGCTAATACACTGTGCTTAACTTTTCCAAAGGCTTTCAGCAGCATCTCTTGCCAGGTGTCCATAAAGAAATTGTATGGAATAAGAAAGAAGGGATAATTCTGGAAGAGTAATTAAAAGATAGTAAATAAAGTATGTAAAAACCCATATCTGCTCAATATGTTGATAAACAATCAGGAAATGGACTTGGGAAGTCAGGGACAGAATTTGCAGACAATACCAAGCTACTTGGGCTTGAGAGTAAAGACAAAAGCTGTGAAGAGTTGCAGAAGGATATCATGAGATTGGATGACTGGGCAATAAAATGGGGAAAGAAATATAACATTGTTAAATATAAAATCAAGTACAGTTAGTAAAAAGAAGCCTTGTTTTATAGACCCCCTATCAGACTTTGAAATACATTGCCATTTAGGAAATGATTCCAGGCTCCTAAAAGAGGTTTCTATGAAAATATCACCTTCCCAACTCACCAGGAGTCAGAAAACAAAGGTGATCCTGGGTGTTACTACTTCTAATCTCAGGAAGACTGCAGTGGAACTGGAAATCATAGAAGGGGAAGAAGAGTCTGTTAAAAGTACTTGACTGTATCCAGCTACCGTGTTCAGTATCATCATCATTTCATCCTTTAAGGCACCTGAGTGATGCCTTTTCCCAATTGCTGTTGCTCTGAACTGGTTTGGATTCAGACCTTGGTGAGGATGTGCAGTCTGTTGGTGTGCAGAGGTGGGGAATAAATATGGGCAGAGATGTGCAGTGTCTGTTGTGCAGGGGAAGCTACCTCAAAAGGAAGGGAAGAGTTTGCAAATCTCCTAAGGTTTTAGTGTTGAAGGTATTTTTGGAATAGAATATATGGCCAGAGTCAGCTCAGGATCTTGGCTTGGATCAGGAATAGTGTGGCCAGCAGGAGCAGGGATGTGATTCTGCCCCTGTATCTGGCACTGGTGAGGCCTCACCTCAAATACTGGGTGCAGTTCTGGGCCCCACACTTCCAGAAGGATCTGGAGGTGCTGGAGGGGTCCAGAGGAGAGCGATGAGGCCGGGGAGGGGACTGGAGTGTGATGAGGAGAGGCTGAGGGAGCTGGGGGTGTTCAGCCTGGAGAAGAGGAGACTCAGGGGGGACCTCATCACTCTCTACACCCACCTGGAGGGAAACACAAAACAAAACACAACAAAAGATGATGTTTTTCTGTAACACATCATCACCCATGGTCTGACACGAACGTGAGATAGCACAAGACCTGGAGGTCAGGAGGATGAGGGAGTGAGTTTCCCTAACGTGCTGCCTTAACAGGGCTCTGTGATATTGGTGCTGCCAGACAAAAACAGAAAGTTTGAGTCACCTGTAAGACAGATAACACACTGGAGGAAATAAAAATATTTGGGATAACTTTTCCATTAGTTTGAAAATTCTGGCCTGTGTTCTCACGGGAATGCATGGTGCAGCAGAGAGCTCCTGATTTTCATTTTGCTCCATCTCCCTGTCCTAGATTTCCTTTTTTTCTTGTAGTCAAGAGGAAACACAGGTCACAGGCAATATTTATCAAGCACCTTTTATTAACGAAGCTGGTGCTATTAGAGTCAAGTTGTTGTTACTAATAGCAGGCAACTACTTCCTAGCACCTCCCTGCTCCAAGTTCCCCACCAGAGCATCATTTGGGAGGCTGAGAGTCACTCTGCTGGTGCACTGGTGGTAAGGAGGCCATTGCTGGGGGTTGGTCCAGTGCTTCATGTGGTCCTTACAGACCCCATGGTCTCTGTGTGCACAGGGCAGCCACCACCACCTCAGCATGAACCTATCTTCTCTCTGGCCTTCTGCTTCCTGGTCACTGTTTGTCCATCCCCGTGCAGTTTTTAGCAATGGATGTAGCTCCCAGCAGTGCACGGAGAGGAGGATGGGGTTTGAGTTGGGGAAACACTGGCAGCACTGGAGTGGCTTAGGTTAAAAATGTCTCTTCTCTTAACCAAGTGTTGCAGAGAAAGACACAGCTCATCTGGAAAGGTGGACTCACTGGCAGCCATGCAGAAGCCACCAGGCTGTCCTAGGAAGGCTGCCAGGTGCTGTGAAACCCATGAAGCTCTAGAGTCATGTAAGGTCTGGTACATCATTCCTGCTCCTCCCTTCACCCTCCCCATTCTGCACTGAACCCGAGGACCCTGCAGTCCTGAGGGCTGCTGTCTGAGCACCACCTTCCTCCTCCAACAGAGGAAGCAATCACACTGCTGCTGTCAAACCCATCACGATCTGCAGGCAGGAGCACAGCAACATCTGCAAGGAGAAAATGCTATCTCCTGTTAGCACAGTTGTGGCAGTTTCAAATGGGAGACAAGCTTTTGGGTATGCAAGGCCTTGTGTAATGAGATTTTTGGGCATGCAGGGCCTTGTGTAATTAGGTTTTTTTTAAACAACTGTCTCGCTAGATATAATAAAAGTTATCACCTCCCCCAGGAAATCTCAACTTGCTCAAGAAACAGAAGGCATGTAACAAATTTCAGAGAGTATGTGTTGCATCTCCTGAACACGAGCACACGCGTGCATAGAGCTAAATATATCAGGAGAGAGGTTTGTAGCAGATGCAGTGTATGTAATCTAACCTTCCCCTATACCTATGTTATTTTTATTTCATTTTTGTTGATCTAGACTGGGTCCCAGGCATGCTGGGAGCTTCTGTAATGAAATTGCCTAAGCTACCCAATATCAGCAGGAGTTCCCCACTGTGTTTGCACCGTATGTAGATGCAACAGGGGCAGCTCTTGCCCTGGAAGTCATTGCCAAGGAGAGGGCTAGTGTAAAAGAAAAGCAATATATAATCCAGTAAAACAAATGAGCTGATCTGGAAGCTCCATGCTTTCAAAAGGAGATCTGTTTTGGTGTGAGGGATCCATTGGATCAGCTCAGGCACCCCAAGAAGTGCTACAGCACCAGTCTCTCCCTGCATTCATTCCAGTGTATGAGTGTTAATGGATTTTATGACATCCTCAATTCTTACTGTTCTGCTTGGGGGAAATTTCATCTGGGAGAAGAAAGGAATAATAGCTTCTTGACCCAAAAATCTTTATCAGACAAGAAACATTTGCAGCTTGATCTAAAAATCTCTAACTCCCTAATTATTTCAAAAGAAAAAAATAAAAATGTTTGGCACTACACCATACATGAGATGAAAGTGAGAGTGCTTGACATAAGCACATTACAAATTATGGAAACACTGGAAAAATTAAGGACTAGGAAATTCTGAGATGGAGGTTTCAAATCTAAGGCTCCAAATGAGGAATGGCAATTGGTGATATTTAAATAAACAACAGCAGGTCCAGTGCCTGGTAATCCCACTGCTCATCCCTCTCTAGCCCGTGCCTCCCTGGCAAGGGTAAGTGGCAAAAGCTGGTGCACCCTGAATGGCTGTGTGTTCAAAATGCAAATGCTGCTGCTGTTTTAAATACAGCAGAGAAATTATTAGCCTTTTATATAGATAATCAGACATGGAAGGGGGGGGGGATGAAGGGTGAAATTGAAGCAACACTGACAACCCAGAAACTGTGGGACAAATGGGATTGGGTTGCTTGATTCTTGTTATGGGGTAAGACTGTTTTAGCTGCTGGAGTTGGTTTAATTGCCTGACTTTAGTTTTTCAAGTGGGTGAAAACAAGCCCAGGGTCTTGTTGGCTCCTTTACTTTTTGTTTTCCCACTTGCTCCACAAAGAAAGGGAATGAAACAAAAGGGGTGGCTGGCCACTGCTCCTGCACCTGCCAGGAGAAGTCTCTGAGTGCCCAGCACAGGCAGCTTTTGCTTTGCAGCATCCCTGTTCACCCACAGACCACCCCAAGGGGACAGGTGGGAAGAGGGAACAGCACTGACCCTGGACAACTTTCCCTCCCAGGTTTATGCAGGTGACCAGTGGGGACCAGTGTTAGACCTTAGCCTCTGCTGTCCCATTCCTCTTCTTCAGCAAGGCTGCAGAAAAAGCTCCCAGAGACTAAGGTGAGCTTATCAAAAGATAAGCTGTGTGATAAGTAAAGCCAATCGTGTCACCAAGCTGTAGCTTTCTAACATTTGCCTTTATTAGATGGTGGCTGTGTTTGGTTTTAACCTCTGAACTTGGAACTATCCAGGCTGAAATCATCCATGCAATGGATTTGCTTTATCTTCTGCTGAAGTCAGTGACTTCTAAGAAAGTATATTGCTTTCCACTTACTTAGAATGATTATGGGGAAGCTCTAGTGCCTTCCTACTAAATATGGCTTTAAATTCAGTAAAGGGCATGTCCTCTGCACGAGATGATTTCCACTTGTTATTCCTGTGGAAAAGACGTGGATGTTTGGCTGTGCAGTGAGCCTGGAGATGTCCGAGGAACAAGCAGCATCCAGCAAAGGCCACTGAATAAGACAGGAGGCCCTGGGGAGAAAATAAATTGGTGATCATGTTATGAAAGCTTGTGGCCATGATGCATGTGGGGAAAGGACAGATTTAGGGTAAGGCAGACAGCATTAATTCTGACACTTGCTAGGCTTTTGTCTGTTTGAGTTAGTAGATTTAATAAGGATTTTTGTGTGTATATGTGCACGTAAAGCAATGGTTTTGACAATGTCCCTTTAACCTGGCAATCCCATCAGGGGTACCTCAGCATCACTCAGTGACAATAACTGCTGTGCAAAGTGAACCCTCAGGCATAGCTGAGGAGCAGTAAAATCACAATGCAGATGGGGCTTTTAGTGTTGCTTGACAAAGAAAGTAATCCATGCTACCAGAGGTGGGCTGCTTCTTTTCTTCTTGTTTTCTCTTTACATCTTTCCTTATAGATACCTCTGATGGTGTTGTCAGTGCATGTGCTTAAGCAAGGGGAGAAATCTGTTCACTGGCAGTCATAAGAACCTGCAAAAAAAGCATTCTCCCTTGCTTGCCAGTTACTTTCTGTAATCACCTCTACCTTTTGCTTCTTCTTAGCTTTACATTTTCTTTTTCTCACCTTGCCCGTACACAGGCACACGGACAGAAGAGGCCAGGGTCTCCTTTCAGTGTCAGATCAAAGAAAAGAAAAAGCTTTTAATACCAGAATCAGAGAATCGTTTAGGCTGGAAAAAAAGGGGAAGATCATTGAGTACAACCATTAACTTGCCACTGCCAGTTTGCAAACAGAAATAGTAATCTGGGTCACAACAAGAAATACTAAACAAGTGATTTCCTGTACTGAGGTACAATAGGTGTTTTCCTCTCTACACCTCTGTGTTTTCCTCTCTACACCTCTGTGTTTTCCTCTCCACACCTCTTCTAATTACTCACTATTATTCTTATTGCTTACATAGCTTTGATGTGTTTTACTGTGCTTTAGATGCTGTTTCTCCAGAGTATTTTTCCTAGATTCTGGTGAGCAGAGTTATTTTATGGTTGGTCCTTTTGTCTTCTTAGCATCTTATTACTCTCTTGCTCAAATTCACAAATGAAATTCCTTTGCATTTAGAGGAGAATTATTCGATGGTAGTGTCTGCTGGGTTCAGGTAAAATAAATCAAAACACACTCAGTGTAGCTGAAATTGTCTTGAAAGCAGAAAGGCAGTTGCACTGTAAGGCTGTGAGGGTGGAGGTGATGAATTATACCCTGAAAGAAAATGAAAACCAGATGGCACTTGCCAAATACCAACACACTGCAGTTATGCAGAGTGGAGGCACGGCCACGTAGCACGTAGACAAACCTGTTACCTAGATCCTCACCAGACTGCTGAGCGGAGTGAAATGTGAGTTCTGTGAAGGTGCCTGGTGACAGCAGGGTTTTGCAAGATGAAGACAAAGCAGCAGCTCGAGTTGAATGAGCCCAGGGTAGCGATGAGATGATGGATGGGCAGGTTGCCAGGAGCATCTCAGCACTGATGGTTTTGCCCAGAACTGTGGTGGGGTTTGGAGCCTCCCCCCCAGCACCTGCAGGACAGGGAGGTGCTGGCTGCTGTGATAACAGGGGAGTGTGTGTTTGTGTGTGTGTGTAGGAGGTGGAGAACTGAAGCCTGAGACTCACCAGCATGATCTTTCCCACTGCCCTTACTAGACTCTGGCATCTGTTTGGTGGCCATGGATAGATTTAAAACCACAGCTTCAGAGGCATTATGAATCCAAATGGGAGGACTCCAGACTTCATACAGAAGGGTACAGAACTGGTAGGAAAGATTAAAACCCTGTCTGCACTGCAGCCAGGAGTAAAATTGTCAGTAGCAGCTACAGCAGAAACAAGCTTTCCCCCCCGTGCAATTAAATCTCATTTTTCTGTTGTTGCCAATGTGACCCCCACTCCTTAGAACTGTAGCAAACACAACCTGGTGATGAGGGATTGACATCAGAGCTGGGTCAGTTCTGCTGCTCCACAGCATCTACATTTTCCAAGCTGGGGAGCAGAGCTATAAGTGAAGAGAGTAACTTTTGCACAGCAAGTTATTCTTTATTATTAAATGTTGCTGTTCAAATTTCCTTGCAACTTTAAAATAGATTTTCCAATCAACAGATGAGTCATTCCTCTAATCTTCTTTATTTTGCTAACAGAAAAGTAAAAAGACTCTGCTGATATACAGCCTGGCATATTGCCATTTTATGATTCAATTTGCTATCATAATTGTTTGTTGTTCTGCTTTGTTTCTGTGAAATCAATGGATTATCCTAATTATTTTGCATACTGTGTTTCTCTTTCAGTCCTTAGATCTAGGGAGGTATTTGGACCAGATTTCCTGCAAGTGAACCACAGGAGGAGCGTGCCATTTTTATTTAAACTTACCTAGGTTAATCTTTATCATCAGCATCTGCTCTTAGCAACATTAAAGAGGAAAAATCAATTCCCAAGAAAATCTTTCTGGGCATTTTCCCATCAGCTAAAAGGTCATGGCACTGCAGAGTTAAAACCTCATCATCTCTGTGTGACTATTCTTGCTGTGTTTGTTCCAGTTCAAATACCTTGTGAGATGGGCATATGAGTCCTTTAGGATTGAGTGAAGCAATTTAGAGGAGATATGTCCCCTTTGGCTGGAAGTTTCCAGCCTGCAGCTGAGATGCAGTAACTGACAGCATGCCTGGTGCAGAGGAAGGCACAAATCAAAACAGGAGATGCTAACAAGCTACGTAGGTAAGCATTTGTAGGGGTTCTGCTACCTTCCACCTGGAGGAGGGCTTGAATTCCAGGATCTTATGTTGAAAGACTAGATGGCAAAGGCTATGGCCATGCCATTAAAAATAACAAGATGGAGAGGTTCAGTCCCTATTCCTGAGTGACAGGGACTGACTCACAGCCATGCTGCCTAGGTTATGTCCCTTCTGTAGCACTCCAACCCCATCCTCTCCCTGAGGACCACACTGGTGCCCTTCCAGTGATGGAATCAGGACTGGGTGAAGTTGGAAGGGTGGGGATCTTTATTTTATCTTCTTGTTCTGAAATAATCTGAGGTTTGCTTTGCAGTTCTGAATGGCATGTATGGTGTTTTATTTACACTGGTAAATAAAGGCTTTGGACATGCGTCAGTACTGGAGGGTCAGGTTCTTCTGGGAGGAGTTGNTATGTATGGTGTTTTATGCACACTGGTGAATAAAGGCTTTGGACATGTGTCAGGTTCTTCTGGGAGGAGTTGCTGGGAAAGCCTCTCCCCAGAAGCATCAAATCAAAAAACAAACAGAAGCAAAAAATCAAACCAGCCAAACAAAAAAGCCCAAACATATATATATGGCAGGGAAGGAATCTTAGGTTTTAGCCAATTTGTCTCCTGGGACTTCTCCCAGTTTGCTCAGCACGTGCCCCACCTCCTGCTCAAGGTCCCATCCAAAATTACAGTTTAATCTTATGCAAAACACTCTATTTTCTTTTTCACAATACTTGGAACTGAATACTGCAGCACAGTCATGGAAATACCTCTCTTCTTAATAGGATTTTCTGCCTGGCTAATAAATAAATTGTCTTTCAAAGGAAAGCTACCTCTGACTCTCTTCTCCCCCTGGATTCCAGCAGAGCTGAGAGCGAAGGAAACTCCAGCCAAGTTCTGTTCTCTCTGACAAGGATCAATGCTGTTGAGTGACATGTGATGACAATATCATTATTTATCAATTGATTGTTTTGCCATTGTTATCTCTGTTGCATTGCTGCCTGCTCTCCCTCTCTGTTGGTTTAAAAGTGATGTTACACTTCAGGTGGTTGGTTTTTTCCTCTCAGTGCTTTTGCCACCCACTACTTGTTGTTGTTGTCTCCTATCTTCTAGCTCAGGGAACAGTTTTCTGCCATCATCATCCTTTATCTGCTTTAGGGTTAGCTCTTGCAGTCTTTTTTTCTGTAGAAGTGGGTGAACAGATGGAAAAAATGAGGCCAACAACAAATGAAAGCAGGAGGGCTGCACACCACAGCAGGATAAAAAGCTGAATTAACCAAGACTGCTTTAGACAATCAAAAGCCAGAGTTACATGACTAGTCACAATCTCTACAGGTCACTGTTTTGCTGTGTGTGCACAACCTCCTCAGACCAAATAATAGGCATTTTTATTTATCTGTGAGGCAACCAGCACAGCAGTGGCACTTCTGAAGGCAGCTGGTAACTCACTTCTGGCACTGCCTTGTGCTGCCTTAATATGAAAATACAGCGCTGATTTTTTTGTTTGTTTGTTTTGTGTAAGGAGATTGATGCTCAATTTCCCCCTGCAAATCCAACAGGATCGTTGTGGTTTAAGATAATTGCATAGCTTAGCATAGTTGTAAAGCTGCAGTTGATTCTGGCACTGAGAGCCTGCCTTTTGATGTATCTTGGTGCCAGGTTGTTCAACGAGCCTCCACTTATTTATTTATTTAAGTGTAAAACCATCAGGATCCATTCCCAAGACTCTATGAACCTGCCATAATAAATGATGCAAAAAAAATATTACAATTAAATTAAACCTCAGCAGTTCAGGCAGCCAGTGATCTACCTCCACTGTCAGCTGGAAAGCAGGAAAATCCTCTGTCAGAGGGTCTGGTGCTGTGTGCCTGGAGAGTCAGCAAATGTGATGTCTTCAAAAGGGAGGAATATTTCCAGAGACATCAACTACAATCATTGCATTCTGCAAGTGCTGTGCCTTTCCCAGTTTCTAGGTTCTAGAGCTTCTGAAATGAAGCCATCTCTTGGTGTTTTAGGTCAAATTCATGGAGGAGTCTACTGTGCACACAAAAATGAGTGAGAGGACGTGAGCCTCTTAATCCAAATTAACGGAGAAGAATTCAAACTGCTAGGGAAAACCACAGATAGATTCTCTCTGCTTTCCCTGGCACACACCATAAACTCCAAGCAGACTCTGAAGCACTGTATACAGCTCCTGAGCCACCAGTGTCTTCTGCTGTGTATTGGATTTGCATGGCAAGGTATTGGGAGTGGGGGGTTGCAGGGAGAAGCTGCTAGAAGCTTCCCCGGTGTCTGAGTCAATGAC
>VWZY01003183.1:36941-64221 GCA_013399075.1 Chloroceryle aenea
GTCTTCAGCACAGGCTGGAGGGGAATCTCTGCTGAGGCACCTGAAGTACCACCTCCTCCTCCTTCACCGACCTTGGTCTGTGCAGTTGTTTCTTTCACATATTCTCACTCTTCTCTCCAGCTGCAATTGTGTAGGTGTCCCCCCCTTCTTAAACATGTTATCACAGCAGTGTCCCCACCATTACTGACTGGCACAGCCCTGGCCAGAGGCAGGTCCAACTTGGAGCTGGCTCCACCAAATGTAGGGGAAGCTTCTCCCAGAAGCCACCCCCGCTACTAAACCCTTGCCACGCAAACCCAGCGCATGAAGCACTTCAGCTCACGCCTCCATTTACCTCCGAGTTCTTTTCTAGATGCTGACATCTGAAAGCACTTTGAGTGTCTTTTTGTCCATTAGGAAGCCCTCGTCAGGCCGAGTTCAGCAAATGGAAAGAGGCTACACACGCATTATTTTGGGGCTTGCAATTGTTTCTTCAGCCGACTTTTCAGTGTGGCACCTCGCTAAGGAGAAGCATCCTCTTATCATGCTGCAAAATTACCTGACTACCTCCCAAGATTAAAAACCTGCTACTTCCCAGACACAGATGAAAGACTTCTGGAGACAGGGCTGTGGTTTCTCTTACTCCAGTTTACCAGATGCTGACCTTGCCTACGAGCTCAAACCCCTTCTGGAAGGAACCACGGAAATTTAGGGAAATGTTTGTGCCTCCCACTATAATTGTATTCCAAGCAGAGAGTTGGGCTGTTCCCCTGCCACAGTTCTGCTGCTTAACTGCTGTGGGACTTAACTGCTTTAGAAGTGATTTTATAATCTTCAAATAATGGCTTGCAGCTTTGACAATCCCATTTTGCTTTCGCTTAATTATTTATCTATTTATTTATTTTGGTCCCCTCACCCTGCAAACAGTTTATTGGAAAAGCAGCACCCATCTTTTCTGCTAGAATTTGCAGCATGCCACGTCATCTGCTGCTGGGCTGAGAGCAGGAAAGGCAGCAGCCAACTCCTCCAGAGCCCAAGAGCACCCCAGCCCCACACCTGGCCCTCTGACCCAAGGAAATGCTCCGGCAAAGAGCTTTGTGCTCCCAGGCAAACCACGCTTCCTGTTGAAAATCCACCTCAGATTCTTTTAAGCAAATTGCCTCCCGAAGACATGAGTACCAGCCAGCACTCTCTCTTTGCATCCTGCAGCTTCCAGTCTTCCCAGGCGAGGGAGGGCAGCGCTGCTCTAAGAGCACTCCCTTTCAGAACGTTAAGGGTCAGAAAATGGAAAATGTGATGGATACCAAAAGAAAGGATAATTATAGAAATATTAAAAATATCTTCTGTGAAATAAGAAGCTTTGCAAGCAGGTTGTCTTGCATCCCTAGCACAGCACGTACCGCAGAGGCGGCTATACTCTTACTCCCTGTGCTGCCCAAACCATCCTTTCTCTTAATCAAAGGAAATGCTCATTTGATATCAACCTGAACATCCTCCCTGTTCATGTCGCTGTACCTACTGCTGCAGGCAGATGGTTTATAGCTCTCCTTTTGAGCGAGTCCTCTTGGAGAGAAAAGCCTCAAGCGGTGTCTCTCGGTACCACCCCACCTCAGCAGCCAAGGCCTTCGTGAGCTCCCAACAGTTGTTTTTAGCATGGCCCATGCCCATGAAGTTCGGTGTCTTCCCCAAGAGATGACCCCCACAACCCGCCCTGAATCACAGGAGAGCCATCAACACCAGACAGGGAACTGGCACCTGTCTGCAGTATGGTTTGTGTTACGCTTACGGCCATTATTTTATTGTCAGATGAAAAATTCAGTAGATACTTTGAGACACCTTTACCATCAAAATTTCCCAGCCTAGTGTAGATTTCTATAGGCTGTCAGGAAATATAAACACCGAACAGATACACTAACTATCCTTTCACTCCAGCATGTATTTCTCTGTTAGATGGGAACGGCCATGGAAGCTTTCAGAAAGCAGCTAAACCATCAGTGTTTAGAAGCGGCTGCAGCTCTCAGTTACCGCACATCTAATCCTCTATCTGAAAAACTCCTTCCCCTTGACGAGAGAAAAGAAACCCTTGGTTAAATGTAAATGATGCACACTACCAAAAAGGCAAACCATCTTTTAAATGCCTTGGGTGGGATCTTCTGAAACCAGCCACCATTTCCAACGGCGCCCGTTCTGCGCACGGCCAGGATTATGCTCCTTTAACTCGGTCACTCTACTCAGCCCGAAGGGGATGTATTTCTGAGTGCCTTGATGGGCTGTTTAAAAGGTATTTGCCTAGCAGTTGCACTGACAAGGTTTGAGGATTGTAATAATTAAGGCAGCAAAAAATTAGAAGGAGAAAGACATTGCAGGGTGAGCAAGAAACTGGGTATCCCATAGGAATCTCCTACAAACCAATAAAGAACTAGGTCTGGTAACTAAGTGAAAGAAAAACTGGCTAGAATAGACTGAAAGAAAAAAAACTGGTATCAGAATGCACTCATCATTCACGTGCAAGTGCAACAATTCTGGATCAGGCCATGAAAGGATGAGACGGGTGGCAGATGAATGAGCAACATTAAGAAAATGATGAGACGAGCTGCTCAGAGCTACCTACTGGTAAATGCAAGGCAGAGTACTTTTGTTGAAAAGTAATTATTTCATGTTTACTAGGAGGTAAAGCTGTGCATATGAGCAATTATCCCAATAAATTGGTGAGCTCCGAGTTCACTCTCCTGCTAATCCCGTGGCAACCAATTCATCTGGTCACATTCCTGTGCGCGTCTCACCGCTGGAGCTATTTTTATCTGGAAATGAGGTGGATTTCTCTGCCTTACCTCAGCGCGACTGTAACATCTTTTAAGTGCATTTCAGACGAAGGCTTTAAAACCCCCCTGCTTTTCAAACTGCCTATAGTTCAATTTTCATTAACATTAAACAAAATACAAACAGGCCTTCAGGATTCCCAGCCTAATGAGAGCATCCGCGCCGGGACGAGCGGAAACACAGATGTGCCCATCTTCTGTAGGAAGATCTCAACTGCAGCCATTTTTCTGTAGGCTTTGCAGAAAGAGCCTTCACTCCTAGGAAGGTCTCGATTTAGCTGATGACCCCATATTCAGTCCCAACCTCTCTTTCCCTCTTCTTCAAGAAGCACCTTTCACCCTGACTTTGCACCACTGTCACACACACACACTCAAAAAATCACCCTTTTTCCTCCAAGCTTGGTGGCACCACTGCCACGTCCAACAGCGTCCGCAGACGCTGCTCCCACAGTCTTGCCTCAAGTATCCCGACTGACTGGTCAGGTTTATACTGGAGTCACTGGGAAGGAAGGAGAGAGTATGAATATGGAGTCAGGGAGACATCGCCCGTGTGGGTTTCAGGGTTAGCCCTTCCTGTGATGCAGGCTGGAATTCAAAGAAAAACACTGAAACAGGAAGTCTTGTTGTGATCAGTTTCTAAAGGAAAAAAAAGATGTGCATATTAAATCTACAAAACTCCTGCTGCACAAATCACCTCTGAGAAAAAAGCCTCTTATTTGAAAGTAAGACAAAGAAAATGTAATTGAGCTAATGTGGATTTTCCAGAGTTGATAAAAAACCCGATCCAGAAAACCACACTTAAAAAATTATTAATGCAAACACTGTTAGTCTGAATAAAAGCTGTCATGTGGAGTTCTTGCCTTTTGTAAAAGCAGTAGCACTACTATTAAAGCCCACGTCCAACCCCCCCACGCCCAACCCCCCCTATCAAAAGTCACAAGTCACTGTTCATTAAAAATGCTCATTAACTCAGCTTTCCTCTGGCCAGGGGCTAGACTGCTCGTGCGTGTGCAGTCTGGAGAGAAACGCACCAATTAATCTTACACACATCTGCAGCCGGGGCGAGCGAGGGCTGCACGAGCAGTTTCATTTTCCATATAAATCAGAGCAAACTGGAACAGCTGAGCATTACCACTGCCAGCCAGTGCCTGCCAGCTACTTTATGCCCTAAATTCTTCTAAACGCAGTTCCTGGAGCTCTTCACTAAGCAGGATACAGCAACGCTTTCAGCAGGGAGATAAGCAGTTGGCAGAAACAGCATCAGGTACCACAGGTTAAGGAGCTGCCCGTGTAGCAGCATGTTGCCTCCTAAATGTGTCAGCAGCAAACACCTGATTTATGCACAGCTCCTCTCACGTGAGCCTCAACAATTTGCTTTCAGAACTAAGCTTTCCCATCCACCACAGAAACTCCACGTTGCTCAATGACCTCGGCACGTTCTCACCACAACCACCTACCTTCCCAACAAGCGTGCATCGGTCAGCAAAGCTCAAACTGGAAATGGAAAAGAGAAAGGAGGAGAATGGCCAGTTTCGTGCCATCTAAGGAAGCCCTTTTGTGAGCAAAGATCTTTACTGTGGCCAAAAGCATTGTGACGATCGCCAAGCCCCTGGAGTTGGTATAAACACCGTGCGAGTGCTGCAGGGATCGCACGTGCGCACGGGAACGGTGTCGTTTGCTGCTGGCAGAACCAGGATTTTGAGCAGGGCAGCCTTAATTGCAAAATTACCTTACCTATTTTCAGCAGCATCACAAGCCTTAGCATATTTAGCTACCGCTGGACTGTAAATGACTTGGTTTTAAAGAGCAACAAGTCTGCCAGCACACTGAGAGGACGGAGATATCCCAATGAACGTTTCAAATACAAGAGACAGGTCACAGCCCTAAGAACCCAGTACACAGATCATACACAGAAACCCTGGCATTTCTGAAGTTTCAGCTGAACAATCAAGGTGCAAATCCAGTGATAATGAGGAGAGACAGAGTAAGATTTAAAAAAAAAAGAATAAAAATCTCTAGCCAGTAAACTTAGGTTACCAAGCACAAGTTATTCTTAAAAATACAACTATCAAAAAAATGCCTGAAGTTATAAAAAAAGAATTATCAGAGTACTCTGCAGATATATTTTCAGAGGCACCAAAGAGACATCAGAAATAAGAAGAAAACTTTGAACTTTTGTAATTTGGGCTGGATCACTAATGTTTGCAGTGTATGCCCCAGGTATCTAGAACAACAGAGCTGCTGACCTCAAAAGGTTTGCATCAGCCCGATCCAACTTTTATTGGTGTCTATGTGTAATTAAACGAATGGAAGTGAAAGAGAGTCAGGAAAAAGTTGTGTTAAGAAGCAAATCAGCTGGCACACTTTTGGCACAAAACGTTTTCAGCAAAGAGGCAGGAATCTCACAGAAATCTCACTTGCATTTTGCCTTGCTGTGGTTAAAATTAACCTTTGTAAAGCCAGGAAGAGGGGAGAGCTGCTGCAGACACGTGAACCTCCACAGCGATTTCTCAGAGCCATTACTGTGGATGCCTTGAAGGCACAACAGAAGACAGACTCTAACATTAAATAGTTTTTCCACCGTATCCTAAATGTTTATGTCACATCTGTAGCAGAGCCAGATTTAACAGTTAACCACATCCTGCAGACAAAACGTCACTCACATTTCTGAAGTCCAGTGTTCATCTGCGTGTAAGAAAGAAGCTGAAAGGAGAGGTCACCTGGTCCTGGCAGACAGGCCAGCATGGCAGACAGGCACTAACACAACATGGGGCATTCACTCCTCTGCACACTGCAACAACAGAGAGACAATTCAAAGTTATAATACAAGGAGGAACAGAGAAAAGAAAGCGGCAAAGAGCCATCCCTGGGAGAAGGCCTGACCAAGCACAGATGCACAACGGCTGCTCCAGCCCTTACTGCACCTCAGAACGGCAGCGGAAATCCTCCAAGAAGTGGGTCATCTGCAGGGTTAAAACTGAACCAGCCGCCTGCCTCTCCTCTGCTAGCCCGTAACTCTGTCCTCGGATTTCAAAGGTGGTGGTTGGGAACAGTAAAGAAACCACCGTGGTTCATTTTACTACATATTGAAATGTGCTGGCTATCCAGCAGGTATGGCCAAAGCCAGTGCTCGGGAGAAATCCTGTCACGGATTTCTCCTCTGCATGTAATAAAAAGGCCCAGCACGCATAAATCGCAGGCAAAGTATGCAGGGCTCTGCCTCGTGGCGAGATCAAGCTGCATGCTACAGCTTGTAATTTCTGTGGCCCATTAGCTTGAAAGATGAACGGGTACAACTTCCTTCGTGTCAGAGGAGACTCGCTACCCCGCGTGGCTCTGGGTTAGACCAACGGCAAGACGTGCCTTTGGCACAGAGGAGCTGCAGAGGTGCCATGCAGAGGTGCCACCAGCCTCCGCTGCAGAGGTGCAGCACATAGGAAATCAAACCTCCAAATGAATGCACAGAGCACGAAAGCTCTCGATACATAAACGCTGCACAGCTACCCTCAAATCCCATCAGCAACGTACGAATGGGGGGATCCCAGCAAAAAAGGCTAACTTGGGCTCCAAGTCTCCCAGTGTTACTGGGATTATGGAGAGAAATTTGAGTCAGAATAGGGTCTCCAGAGGTCACTTGGTCCAAGCCCCTGCTCAAATCCCCCCTTGACACAGCTACTGAGGCAAGCCACAGTCAGCCGTGAGCACTTCAGAAAGCTCCAGGAAATGGGGTGGCAGAGCCAAGATGGAGAAATCCTCTGACTTCTCCTCCTTGCTCAGATCTCCACAAGAATCAGTGTTGCTTGTACATTAGTAAAGGGAGTGCTTTAGCCAAAATACCTAAGGAGCAGCTAGAAAGGCCTGGGTTTTTCATACGACCCCCAAAACATGGAAAGAGTTGAAGGCTTGAAAGTCTACAGGCTGATTTCATGTCAGTCCTTGTTTCACAAACCCCGGTTAAAACAGCTGGAGAGGCATTGGAAGATCCAGAGAGGAAAAGCAGAAAGCTTGAGACCAGCACAAGAAGCCCTGGCTGCAGAACTCCTGCAGAGGCCACTTCTGAGAGAGTCGTGCTGCCGAGAACTGCACAAGGGATGTGAATGAAACCTCAGGATGACACCCGACGCGGCAACGTCAGCGCCGCGTCCTGGACAGCACCATGGCCTTCATGCTCCAGAAAGCTCCTAAAGCCGATTTCTCTGCAGGGATGTTTTAAAGACTTTAATTTGAAACCTGACCTCAGACCATCATCACAAGTCAGGCCGCCCGAGGAATACCTGCGCCAACACCACGAACAGTGTGGACTTAAAGCTTTCCCGTAGCAGAGCGGTTACTCACCGAGCAGAATTCATTAGCTCCGTGTTTGCACGCAGCTCCGCGGCTCAACACACAAAGGCTGATGAAACTGAGGGCCAAGAAATCTTGTACAAATATTAATTTATGAAAACTTCTGCATCTGCACCATGTAAACGCTCTCAAAGGCTGAGCGAGTGTTGTTGAGTGAGCTTGTTTGGTGCCACTGGGGCTTACAATTAAAAGTCGTTTGGGGCATTGAATGTCAGCTTGACAAGTCCATGGTACTGCCCGCTCACGGTAACAGCAATGCAGTGCACTGGGAGAAACCATCACACAACCTCCCCAAGCTGCAGGGCCGACAGCTCAGCCACCAGCGGAACAAGTTTAGATCATTCTCCACCTCATCCCTAGGAGATAATAATGGTCTGCTCTAACAGAAGTCCAAGACAGGTAAAACCCTGCAAAATAAATCTAAACCCAAATTTTCTTCTCACCCTCTGCAGGAGGTGAAGCTCTTGGAGTCTCTGAAGTAGTGTTCAGAAACGATGACTGAAGACCTGTCACATCCACAACTTACAGGAATTGCTTTAGGAACTGAGAAGTTGATTGACCTTTCCAGATGAGGAGATTCAGTCGTGACTGGAAGGATGCAATGTTCAGTGAAACTGCAAACAGCCTGTGGGCAGCAGTTTCTTGCCCCAAATTATGCCCAGCAAGACCAAAAAGACAAAACAAGAATCCAGCTCCTTTTAATCAGAAGACAAAACCACTGTGAGTTGCCAGAGCTTTACCTGAGTAAGCAACAGAAACACTCACAGTCAGCAAGAAAAAACAGTAATTGTATTTTCCTTTTTTCCTCATTTCATCAACTTCAGAAGACTGGCAAAAATAAGACCTATTTCTCGGTGAAAAGCAGACAAACAAAATTAAGAGCCTTCACTGCAGTCAGAAAACCATTCCCACATTCACCTACGCATCTACCTTTTCCTCCAGCAGCGTCTGCCACCAGCCCAGGATTACCTCCCACCCCTGCACAGGGTCTAAACCATTACTCAGGTGATGGCAGGCTGGTGTGCAGCTCTGGTAAAGAGAAAAAAGCTCTTTGCAGCACCGTGCTGCACTCTGCGCGCTCTCGGAGCGAAGAAACAGCATTTCCAACAGCAAGATACAGAGGGCTTGCTCACCTGCTCTGCCACCAACACTCGTGCCACCCCGGCGCCGCGACTCCCGCGAAGTGCCGCGGGAGGCTCAGCGCCACGCACGCAGCAATAAGCAGGATAATGGCACATTAGGAGAGGGAACGAGTGATGAAGAGCGGTCGCAGCATTCGGCTCGGCTTCTTCAATAAGACAGCAGTAGTTCCTTGAAGGTCACAACGTGTATTTACAGAAGCTGCAGCTCCAGTACAGAGCCATGGTTTAGAGAGGGCTATAAAGGCAAGTTGTTCCCGCAAGGCAGATAATCATTTCAGGCAATGCCAAAAGTTCATAAAAGACTGGGGTGGCAATAATAATTCTAAAGGAAATATTGGACTTACAAAAATCATTTTAAGTAGAAGCATAAAATAATTCTTTTAGCTTGATTTGTAATAACCAAATTGATGCCATCTAGGTCACTGCTGAGCATTAAAATAAAGAAATTCAGACTTCTGTAGAAGCGCTGACCGTAACTCCATCACTGGATTCCATATTGTAATTAAAATCCTGCTCCAATTTTTGTTCTCTATGCAATTAATATTTTTCAAAATCGGGGTCTCAGTATTTGAAAACAAATACATTTGAAATATTTTTACCAACAAGCCTGTTGGGTTTTTTGCATTAGAAATTAATATTTATTCCCTTTGAGATGCTCAGCACCTGACTATTTCTCTCTGCCCTGGCTCTTCCTCAGCACGAGCTAGTGCAGACAACTCCAACACACCGCCCAGCTGAAATGAACTGAAATTCCCCCCGTGGGCTGCATTTGGGAGCAGGGGGAGCGTTGATGGCTGCCTCAGACTGTTGTTAGGCAGGGTCTCAGGTCAGCAGTGCAGGGTCCTGACACAAAGGCAGCTGGGCACAACATCCCCTCCTGCGCTCAGCTTCATTGCTTCTAATTAGTCCAGAGCAGGAGATAACTGAACTTGGCTCGTCAAGCCTTCTCAACACCAGACTTGGCTCCTCGGTGGCAACTTGGGTGGGCATCAGCACCTGCAAAGCTCCCCGCAGGGCTGCTGCCCCAGCCCCTCCGAGGATGGGCGGTGGGTTACTGGGGGAACTGGAACGGACACAGGGAACTGGGAGCCAAGGGGTTGGTGTTTTTTGCACTGTACCAAGCTCAGGAACACTTTCATCTAAATCAGTCATCTGCAAACTGGAGAGCAAGCTGACCAGCTGACTTTGGCACCCAGCAAAGGAGGGCAGCTGTAAAACCCTTACCTTTCAAGTTTTTAAATTGTATTTCAAACTGATTCTCTATACTGCCAAGTGCAGCGTAATGAGCTTTGTCTTGAAAATATATATAAAAAGATAAAGTGCATTCCTAGAGGAAAACGATCTTTAGATCAGAATAAATAAATAAATACTCCTCTTTGAAGTGATGCTAATCTAATCTGGCTGCAGGATATAATCTTAACAGCACACGTACTGCAGGACGCTCTGTGAAACATTTAGCAGGTTTAGACACATGAACAGCTTTTTATTTTTCTTTTTCCCTCATAAGATTTTTTAATAATTTAATCAAAGCATATTAAGTTTAAGGGGGATTTGCAGCGCTTGGGATCTGGGGGTGATTGTCACACCTCTGCAGTGACTGTTACCTGCAAACCAGGGTGGGTTTTTTGGTTCAGGGAAGCAGTGTCCCCTGTAAAAGTCCTGCTGCCACCAAGGCTCACCAGGCAGGACTGAGGAACTCGCCTCCACCCACTGCTTGAGGACACCCTCCCTGCAGAGCTAAGAATCAGTTCCAGTAAAACTTTACCTTTCTGGACTAAAAAGATACATTATTTTCTGGCTGATACTCAAAGTTTAGTATTGCCTCTGCCAGACCCTGTGCTCCTCAGGCCAGGGGGTACTTTTACAAGCTAGAGTAAAACTGAGGCGTCAAGCAAATTGGTAGTACTAAGAAATTTCTAATACTCTCACACAGTTTTATCATTATATAAACAGACCACATACGCAGAGTTATTGCCAAGTTTTTAAACACACCAGTCTCTGAAGCTCCCAAGAGGCCTTACAGGGTGAGCACACAAAGGAAACACTCCCCACAAACCATCCCTTGCCAGTGAAATATGGGAAACTGAACTGGTTTAGATGAAAGCAAGCTGGGGAAGTCTAAAGTTTGGTTCCTGAAAGTAAACATGCATGTCTGAAATTCCACAAAATTCCACGACTAACTGCAGGCTTGTTCACAAAGCCTGGGGCCAGGAGGAAGCAGGAGCATCCACCCACATACAAAAGAAAAGCTCCAAACTATTCCAAGTTTCCAGCACCCTGGGGTCCCATGAGGCGTGCGAGGGTTGTTAAGAACCCATGGCTGGAAGATAACACTGCTTCACTTCTCCTCGTCCTCCACAAGGGAGCCCCGTGAAGTTCCACGACCACTGGTGGGATTTACGGCAGCCCCCAAGCACACGCGGCACGTTCCGAGTTCAGCAAATCTAAATGCTGCCAACAAAACCCCCAAACTAACCAGGGTTGTGAAGTTTCTTTGGTACAGATGTCTGCAAGAGCTGCCAGGAAACACAATTGAATCCGGGCCAATTTTCATGCTCCAAGGGAAACTCAGTGTCTCATTTACCCCCTGGCAGGCTGCTCGAGTCCAAATGAGTCTCATTCCTCTTCCCTCTCCCAAAGTAACCTAAAATCGAGGGGTTTCAAAAACTTGTTCATGTCAACTGCAGACACTGAAACCTCCCCCCACCCCCCAGCCTCAGTGTTCAATACGATTCCTTCCAGGCAGCCGTGCCTCGCTTGACAGTGTCTAGACTGATCCCGCAGGCTTCCTGCCTTTTCCCCCAGCCCCAAAACTCCCCTTTATTCTTGGGCACTTACCAGAATGGCCCTTTCCCAGGACTGCTGAAGAGCCAGAGATAAATCTCACCGTTTCCTGGAACAAAATCACCGAGCTAACACTGTATTCACCGCCGGCCGCTATCACATCCTCTTAATGTTTTATAAATGGAAAACTGCAGAATAATACGCAGAGAGGTAGTCTTTTGAAACTGCAATAAATCACAACAGCAGCCAGCGGACGTGGGGATAAATAAATAGGAAGAGTGAATAGAAAGTCGCCTGTTGTAACAGGCAGAGTGCACAGTCAGCATCCGCCGGCACAGGACCTCTTGGCTTTCTGCTTTCAGGTGGACCTTCCGTGGAACCCTGCAACAGTTTTGATCAAAATCAATGTCTGCTTCTTGCAGTTTAATTAACTAAGATTTTGTTTGTAAAACCGTTTCACCTTTTAGGGTGACCTCCTTTTTAACATGATTGTTAGAAGAGTTTGGAGGAGAACACAGAGAATTCAAGTGGATGTGGGGTGCTTTGGGAAGGGGGAGGCACCTGCTGCAGCAGAGCTCTGCTCCTCTCCCCGAGCTGGGATGGCAACACTCAGCAAGCAGGAAAATGAAGCAGCTTTGGGGTAGCAGCACTTCGGTGGAATGCTGCTCGTATCACACTCCTCATGCCCAAGGGCTACCACTAAAGGCTTCCTGGGTGAGCAGTTTTGAACAGGATGCAGTGCAGTAAAAGAAGCCAAGGTGGCAGCTCTCAGCTCCAGGTACTGCCACATGTGACATCAGCTCCAGCCGATTTGCTCTTCGGATACAGCGCAGCCAGCCCAAGGTTATGGTCTAACAGCTTAAACAGCCTTTTCTGAGGTCAGTCCCAAGAGACTGTTTTAAAACACAGTCCTATGCATCTGCTGAAGAGTAGAACAGTTGGCTTTAATTGTAAGATGGATTTTTACATAGCTTCTGACCTTTCATCTAATTGAGGCCTAAAGAAGAAGAAAAAAAGAGGGAAAGCTCTACGTCACTTCAGTTATTAAAATCCATCAAGCTCAGACTTTAGCCTTGGGATAACCACAGCCAAAAAATTGACTTGCAAGTAATTATCACTGCTATCTGCAATAAAAGTTAATTGGACATAATTGAACTAAAGCCCTAATCTGAATGAAGCTGTTGCTGGCAAGAAGCCTGCTCCTGCCTGCACTCTGCAAATGAAACTGCTCGCAGGAAAATGGACAAACACGAGGCCGCTCTGCCCGCTGCAAATCACAGCGACTCTGCAAACAGCTCGGTGGCTGGCCCGAGGTAAAGCCATCAGGAGAGCCTGTCCTCACCAAACACACCCTTGGCTCTACCCCAACGCGGCCAGGGCGCAGAGCTTCAAAAACAAGTTTCAGCTTTACTGACCTCTGTGCTACGTGGACTGAAACACTGGATTCATGGCACGAGCTGCGGGTTTCCTCAGCCCCCGAACACTGGTAAATTCCAGTGCAAATAATGTACTTTTTGAGCACGTAAAGGTACCAACTCTAAAGGTTTTCAGCGCTGATAATTTACCACCTTCAAGCAGTTCACCAGCCCTTCCCTGTTGTAGGGCCAGCTTCTTTCATCTCCGCAGTGGAGCAGACAATTAGCTGCTTTTTGTGCTCAGCCCGTGCAGGTGGCTGGGGGAAGGGAGCGTTAAACTGAATTCCTGCTGATTCGTCCAGTTATATTTTGCATTTTTGTTAACTAACAGACCAGAAAGCAGTTGTCATCCCCGTACTACTTCAGAACTTCCTTCCATTTTAATTATTAACACTCTGCCTTTCACCAAAGCATATCAAAGCACTTAACAAACATTACTGAAGCCACATAACCACTGTGGAATGGGCAAAAATTGCACACAGCTCATTTTATGGTGGCTGAAGGGGTTTTTGACCAGATTTATGTTGGAAGACTGGCCTCCTGATTATGGGCTAGCCTATGGCAGAGGAGATGGAAGGGAGTAACCAGCTCACCACAGGTTCCTGATGTAATTTTGGATGAAGCATTTAATCACCCAGTGCTGTGGTTGCTCCTTGTTAAAAGGACAGCAGTTGGTGACAGGTTTCTACCACCGAAGAAGACCATGAAGATAATGAAACTGTGGAGCATCCAGTATCACCTTGACTTCCCACGTCAGGCCTGCAAGGTCACAGTCTAGGCAGTCTCCTGGGGAGAGCAGGAAGCAGACCACCCTTCCCTCTCCCCAGCCCCATTTGCTCACCACCACTCCTCTGCATTTTCACGGCTCGTAACAGAACTTCTTAGCTCAAGAAAGCTGCAAGGGAGAACCAGAGACATCGATTCCATTTCATGACCCAAATCAGTGGCTTATTTTACTTTGCTCAAAGCCCTCACCTCTTTTTAAGCCTATTTTTAGATTTAACTCCGTATTCTGCAACGTGGCAGGAGCCAACAAACACTGGCATAAGTAGGGCTTGCCAGGTGTTGCAGGACGCTTCTAAGGTGAAGGGAAGATGTAGAAAAGACAAGTTGGGGCGATTGTAGGGCCTGGCCAAAGCTTCAAAGGAGCATTTCTGGCTGTGCTTGAAACACATCGGCTAGTGGTCAGTTATGAGACGGATGAGATACTACTTTTACCATGGGAACATGTGCAAGAAGTAGGAAAATAGACCTGCCTGAAGTCAAAAGCCATTTGAATAACTTTGTATCTGCCTCCTCTCAATTTTCACTACACTAAAGCACTGCGACTTCTAATGAATTTTCTTTCTCCCTTTATATGGCATCCTCCAACTCACAGTACTGGTGGGAAACAGGGATGAAGAAACAGTCTGGGATGTATTATGGTTACACTTCACAGTGCCTAAATCTGCACGGTCATATAGAAGAGGGAACCAAGGATGCTACAGTTGAACAGCAGGAGCTGAGAGCAGAGGCCAGACAGTGTTGTCAGCAAAATCGTAACTTGCCCAGGATATCAGGCTTACATTTGTATTTTCAAAATGCAAAACAGACTCCCTACCCATCACTGTAACATTCACAGAAGATACCGTTTTCCTCAACAAGATACTGAGAGGTGCAAACAAACATTCCTCCCTCCAAAGCTTCTACTATCCTCAGGGCAAACTAAACCCACTTTCTTCCTACATGCTCGAGAAGCATCTCTAATATCGCAGCAGCTACTATAAAATATGGAACAGACTTACAGAGACGAGCGCGCATGCTTTCATGTGAACATGATGGTATTAAGGTTAGCAGAGATGATTTCCATCCAAAGCAAACCCAGGTCAGCCCAGCGACTACTGATCTACAGGATGCTGCTAACACATAGCCTGATGAAGGCACCACACATTCCCACCAACAGACTCTCTCCATCCTCATTCGCAACTTCCTTCTGCCTTCAAGTGATAAGAAACCAAAATACACATTGACCCCTTTCCCACAGCGAAGAGTCTGCAGTTGTAACCTCAACACCGTCACAAGAACGTGCACCCGGTCGCTGTTGTGTGCAGCCTTCCTATGTGCTCGACATCTGTGAGAAGCACGAGGTTCTAATTCTGGGGTTTACTTTACTGCAGAGGACACGCAAGAGCTGGGAGCTTCCTCGTGCCACTTTCAGCCAGAATTCCCCCCCTCTTGACTTTCTTGCCTTCCCAGATCTGCAAAGGAAGCTTTTCCGAAGCACAGGGAGCAGCTGTCTAGGCAAAGGGGAGAGTAAACAAGAAACGGCTCCCTCTCCAGTGGCTGCTTCACACAGATCACCATTATCATGATCTTCTCTCATTCCACACTTACTCTACAAAAGCCCAGAATTAAAGTCTTAATCGTGACTTACAGAAATCCTTGTGGCTGCACATGACAGAAGGATGACAGTTTTGCCTTCTAAAACATCGTCAGAAGTCACAGATTATGAGTTTCCCGAGCAGGAAGGTCGCTATCTTCCCCTGGTTATTACAAGCTGATTATTTCAAAAAGAACATTTTTTTTCAGAGCTGATTTTGAACAAATTTTACCTCCATGCAACACACGAACAACAAACCAGACATTTGTTAGATACTGAAAAAAATGCTTCCAGTCCCATTTTAAAAATAGATTCACTTGAAAATGAGAAATATTTGCAAATGAGATGAGGCAGAACAAATTATACCATACAATACAAAACAAAAAATCCCCCAACTTGTATATTAAGGGAAAAAAAAAGTGACTCACTTGCAGACCAGGTGCACTGGTGGTGTGTGAACAGAGGCAGGCAGGCTCACAGGGGGTGGGTTTCAGTTTGCACTGGTTGTGCGTGTGTAAGGTTTTGACCTGCACAATGACACTGACAGTTGCTTGGTTGAGTATCTAGCCCTTTGGATACCCAACCAAGATCCTGCCTACGGTGAAACTGTAACACCCCCTTTACAAAGCAAGCGGAGAAAGAGACGGCAGATTTTTATTTTTGATATAAAATTGGAGCTGCTCTAATTGTGCACAGCGCCAGTTTCCTGCTGGACCACAAACACATCGGCTCTTGGAGACGCGTTTGACCATTTGTAAAGGCAAGATAAGACTTTCTTCTGCAGCTGGAGATACTGTGCAGCCTACTGTAAAGATGAAAAGCATTCTAAGAACCTCAAACAGAAGCTGCAACACAAGTAGAAAACACTCACCAGCAGAAAATACAAGCCATCAGGTGAATACCAAAGAGCTGCACCAGACTCTGGGGACAGTGTTTTCCCGTCAGCCTTCAGAACAAGGTGCTGGTGACCCACTGGCTTGTCCTGACACAGACCTAGCGTCCTTATCAGCCTTCCCAAGAAGCTCAAAAGGCCACCTCATAACAACTCAACAGAAGAAAGGACAAGAGATACATTAGTTGTGAGCTACTGTAAAAAGTCTGTTATTCTCAGTGCTTTCCTGAGAAGCATGAAAGCCAGCCAGCTGCATGGCCAGCAGCTCAAAACAGCCACAGGGGAAGCAACGTGAGCGTGCAAGAGGTTTGCAAAACCTCCGTACACCATGAGCACCAGAGATTTTTTTCTGCAGACCTGATAAAAACCACTTCAGCTCGATCTCACCCGATTCCTTCAGCAGCCACCAACACATCACCTTTATCCAAAGTTTATATTCACTAAAGATTTCTTTTTTCACGGTACGTTTTACCGACTACAGGTGAGCAGGAGATTTTTGTTCGCTGTTGCGCAGACTCCCCCCTCTGCACTTGCCTTTTTCTTTTAAAAAAACCCAACAGACCCAGAGCAATAAATCAGTTGTAGGGACAGGACACAGAGGCAGCTGTAACTGTACTAGTCAGTGAGACATCCCTCTGCATGGTAAACACAACCTGGCTGCGTGGGCGAGAAGGGAACAAGTACTGCTACCACAGCCCATACCTTGGTGGCAGACACAGCACGAACCTGTCCCCATGAACGCTGAGCTCCTGACAACCTGGGCTGGAATGGCCCTGACCTCCATGGGCATCTTGAGCTCAAAGGTGGCACGACCCCCTCCAGATGCTGTGAGGGAGGCTGCTGGAGTGTGTGATCTCAGGCAATCCCCGAAGTATCACTTGATTCTCATTTCCAGCCAATTTGTCTTTTCAACCACGGAACTGCTACAGTCAACAAATTCAAAAGGTAAATTTTTCCACCTTCAATTAACTGCATTAGTACTGTTTATAACTGTGTGATTGATAAATGCTTTACAGAAGCTGTAATTGATGTATTTCTTCCCTGGAACACATACTGAACCCCTTGGCGCTCAGACACTTAATGAAAAGCAATTTATCAACTTGCTTTGAATAGCTGAATCTGACTCCTTAGCGCAGAGAGAAACACACTCTGCTGTAAGCACCACTGGAAAAAGTAATGTGTATCACCACATCACGAAGGCAACGGACAGGGGCTGGGTTTTGATCAGGATGACAGCACCCGCAGCGCTCATCTCGCTGAAAAACTGGGCATCACTGAGCACGGCTTAGCTGGGATCCTCTCCCCCAAGATGCCGTTGAGTGGGAGCTTTGCAGATGTGCTTCTCCAGGAGGGACAGAGGTCAGGAGTGCCGGACAGGGTTCCAAACCATCCCACACCTGTGTGGCCGGGAGCCTGCTCATCGCTCCTCGTGCCGAGCGGCACCGGCACGCTCGCCAGGACGCAGCGGCTGGGCGCGTTTCAGCCTGGACATGTGTTCAGCTGCTCAAAAAGCGGACAAAAATAAAGTGCTTACGGAATGTTTGAATGCTAATTTCTCAAACTGAGCATTGCTTTGTATAGATGACATATGCAAAAGATAAAATAAAGCAGCATTTAGAAGGAAAGGCTTGACATGACAGAAAATTTTATGTTGGTATTAACCACTGGGGGGATTAACCAGCCTTCAATGCCTGAAATCTAAACTCCCATTTCTGGGAGCATAGGCTACAGACTTCCAATATAGAAACTGGTCTGTATGCCATGTGGCAGGCTGAATGTAAGGATTACATATTTCCATTGCACATCTAAGTCTGTTTCCCATTCCTGCAGTGTCTTGCTCTCTTCCATTTGTCTTTTGATGCAGATAAAAGCCAATGCAGATCGCAACCGCTGCTATGGAGAAAGGCGCAAGAAACAGTGCGCCTTTGGACTAAGGAAAAAGAAAAGGACTCGGGTCCAGACTGCTAGAGCATGTCAAGAGATTGTCTTTGAAACTACAAAACTAGAAATGAAAGCGCTGCATTTTTATTTGATTTGATCAAAGCCACTAGAGGGGAGGGGGAGAAATCACATCCTACAGATGCAGGCTAAAATTTAACTACTTCACACATAATGTGGGACCAGCTGATCCTATACAGACATAAATAAAGGGAGAAAACAAAGAGGTAAAGTCACTCTCACTCTGAATACACTGCTCTCACAGATCGCCGCTTCAGGGTCTGCCAAAGAGCAACAGGAACCCATTTCAAAGGCAAAGAGACAGCGGAAGCACATACCCAGCACTCTCACCACGGGCACACATTTTCAGTCTCCAGTGAAGAGTCAAGGAGCGAGCTCCTGTCAAATCACAGCAAACATACTCCAAATGGAATGGCTATTTGAATAAATAACCAATTACTCCCTGGGCGACACTGCTCCACCGATCCGACTGCGGGACACCAGCAAACTGTGGCCATCTTCCAGAGGAGGGCTTTGCACCACGGGCTGCAAAGGGACAAGACCATGATTCTCCCTGGACAGAGCATCCGCTCTGAAACGCGCTCGGCACCAGGAGGACGAGGCTTTGTGGAAGGACAGATCACACTGCAGGCAGCTGCCCTGCAGATCCCGAAGAGCAGCACAGGAGAAATTGAGCCCTATGGCTGCCCGGCTCCCGAAGAGAAAGGATTTTAAATACCTGCTGGATAGGTTGTGTGCTCGTGGGGAATTTCAAACTGCAGGTGAACCATTTAGATCGCCTCCGGGCCAGAATGATCTAGGTCTTTGCCTTTCAGTAAAAAATAAGCAGAAGTCATTTTAACGAGGGAGGCAGACAACAATCTTGCACAGGAGATCAAAAACCTCACCAGATGTTTATTTTAAATGAAATTCAAAAGCCAGTACAAACCAGATTTTAAACACCGAATAATCCCTGCCATAATTAGCATGAGAAAAAACAGGAAAAAGGTTCCATCCTGCTGCTCTGAAACTCTCCAGGAATGTGCAGCGTTAAGATTTTGTTCCTAGACTCTCTGGACGAGGACTTGATCCATGAACAGCCCCACACTGCAATCTGATGGCTGTTAAGCATGTTTCTCCCCTGCACTACATGCTTTAGTGGATGCTCAGCACACCATACAGGGGCACATCACGTGAAGGAAAACTATGACCTCCCTTGCCAAGACTATTCAAAATTATGGATTGAAAAGTGTCTCAAAACGTCAGTCCTAAACCTTAAACTTCTTTTCGCCTTGATACCTCATTGAATGCCTCCTGATTGTGCGAGCGCAGAATATTCAGGTGTCAATCTAAGTAGCTGGGGTGTTAGGCTGACAATGTCTCTGGAGAGAGGAAGAGAAGAGAGGACAGATTTCCAATAGCTCAGACACTGCTCTGTAAGAAAAGCTGCTACATATCAAGAGAGATAAATAAAGAGGGAAAGTAACATGCCAGAGAACTTTTACCAAGGTCACACCAGGATGCTGAACAGGACCCATCTGCAGGGGAAGGTTTAGATGCCTATTCCACTCCATATATCCATTTGCTTATTGGCAACAACAGTCCTCATTAAACTGAACTGGTTCTAACCATGAAGGAAGGGCATCGGGAAGACGATATCAGCTAGCAAATAGAAAAGGAAAACCAACAGAGCCAGGCCTGGATGGGTGCCCTCTGCAGCAAAACACAGCCCTACAGCAAGTGCAGACCAAGTGCACACCTCGGGAACAGGCAGCAGTGGCTACCACAGCCAAAAGGACGGACATTTCTGCTCTACCCAGTACCAGTGGCTCCTGGCTTGCAGCAGAGAGGAAATTCTGTACCCACTTGGGCAGAAGCAGAACCGGGATGCCATCAGGAACAGGAGCTTTTATGACTTAGCTGCTAGGCAGGCTCACCTCCACGTTGCAGTTCCTCCCTGCTGTGAAGTCAGGACTGTGGACACATGGCAGGTCCCTGCAGACGAACTGTGCCACCGAGAAACAGCCCTGCCCCTCGAATACCACATCAGTTGCTGCTGTGCCCTTAACAAAAGTGTTTCTTGGCTGTTCCAGCGATGTGAAAGACACGCTGGGCAAAATTTCAAGCTATGACAAAGTGATCTTATCAGTTCTGTGCTGTTCTCGCTACACAAGCCCCTGATTCAGCAGCATGTAATAAAATCTTCATTTGCATGAAAAGCACTCTCTGATCACAAAGTCTTCTGTTCAACAGTCCTCTTCCCATCTACAGCCTAAGACGCCAGCACCACCATCATTTTGCTGGTGACTAAGGTGGAATATTTTATTTATGCTTCATTTGGAGAGGCTCTCAACATTTTTAATACATTTTTTTCCTAAAACTCTAACAGTATTTTTGAATAACCCAAAAGCTGCACAGATCCGAACTCGGGCAGCACTGCCAAGTGCACAGCCTGTGCTTTCACCTGCACTTTTAATAACACTTCAATATCAGCACACAGTGACCAAAATCTCTGTAGCATTCAACAAGTCCAGTCTTTTCCAGTTTGCATTGACAGTGTTCAGTGTCATGACAGGGAGCACTCGCAGAGGATCTATTTCAAAGGAAAAGAAGGTGTAGCCGTGCAAAGAACAATGCTGCCTGCAGTAGATTAATCGCTGTCATAGGAAACCAATAAAAACAAGTATCTGGTTATCTTTCTTGACAAAGAGACTGTTAAAGCTTAACTGTGTTAGGAAACTTTTTCCTTTGGACCAAATCATGGGCCACACACACACCCGTATGTGCAATTTAACTGGCGGTGGGAGAAAGTCCACTGCTCCAGAGGCGGGCTGAAGCCTTCACACAACCAGCTCGTGCCCTCTCCCGATTAGAGATCTCCTACCAAGGCCACCCCAGCTCCCTGGCCCAGGTAACAGCACCTCCCACTTTCCACTGTTTGCCAAAGTTAACCACATCCCACGTGCGCACCCTGAAATCACACCGGGCTCTGAGCACACTGGGTCGAAGCAGAAATACCTTTCATCACGTCAGCAGCGCCGTCCCCATTTAGAAACGTTTCCTTCCACGTTAATCCGGTGCCAAACGTTAGGATGGATGCAGTGCTGATCCAGAAACGGTGCTCGTGATGCTGCTGCCTCCTGTCTACCACCGAACATCTAATCTAGCGCACGGGCGCACAGCGACGGCCCTGTGACAACAAGCACTCTAAATTGGGCAGCTCAGCAACACATGTACGCTGAATTTTTGAACAAGCTATTCTAAGCTGCTTTGCTTGCAATTTCTGGCCTGTACAGTTTGAAAGCACACGGTTCTGGCCCTCACAAAGAGCAGACCTGTAAATGACATCTTGAGGATTAAGCTGATTGAGATGCAATTTGCCTAGCAACCATTCATTAAGCAGAGTTCAGAAACAGGCCAGCAATCTATTCCACCTCCTTATCTGAGCAGTAAACAGATAACAGTCTCTACTGTGTCCTCTATCCTCCAGTTCAGACACATTGTAAACAGATTTTTCAGAAGTTTAAACTCCTACGGTGAATTTCAGAGAACAATTCTGCTCTCCAAGCAGGAGGGGAACGGTCTCACCAAGCGCCTTCCAAGAGCTCAACAGCTCTAGAGCAAGGGTAACGCCAATCGAATGGTGAATGCATCTGCAGATCCTGCACCTCCACTATTTTCTCACGTCAAGCACTAACATTTCCAAAAAAATAGATAAAAGAATTCATAATCACACAAGCATTTGGCATCACTGTTCTGATCACTGGAAAATACAAACCAAAAAACCTAAACTCAATAAAAATCTTCCCTTCCCTAGTCTTCTGGAAGGCATCGATTGGCACTTCCAAAGTCTTTGATGGAGGTTCCCCCCTTCAGAGAAGAAAATGAAAGTCACATCCTCCCTGCCATTAAGCACTTCTTCCTGATAAAATAAGCAAGACGACGTAAATGTCATCAGCGAAAATCAAACCAGCTAGTTGAGTTTGAAGAATTTAGCTGAAAAGATTAAGAGAAATCATGATTTTGCATAATTGTTTCTCTGCGAGAAACATCTGATAATATCCCATTCTGCTCCAAAATTAAACAGCAAAGATTAGCAGGGATGTATTTAAGACTATATATACCTGAATGGTTTTTCCTTTGGTGTACAGTTCTTCTGGGAAATCACTGTGACATACAGCATGCTATTACAATTAAATATGCAAGAAAGAAGAATTAAACTGACTATGAATAATTAATACCCTATAATACTACTTCATAAGGAAAGTCTGGCTGAATATTCCCGCAGATGAGAGATACCTAAACACAAGGCACAGCAGAGCTGGCAGCTTTACTTTGAGGACGGAGTCTAAAACGCCGAGTAACTCTGTGGATGGCTGCTACTCAACCCAGGGGGTGCCAGCCACCCGTGCCAGCCTTCTCCTGCGCGCTGCCCGGGATGCTGCAGGAAAGCTGGGAGAAATGCAATGTAGCAACAGTCACTGTGCTGCTCACCTACACCTCGGAGTAACAGGCATCCCAAACACTAACCACTGAAAAGTTTAAAGCAATTAGCTGACTTCCCAGTAGAGAAAATAAAGCAACTATAATGCAACAATTACCTTACATGATAAGATCAGGCTAAGCTTGTGAGAAAAAACAATTAAAAAGGTTTGCAAGAGCTAAGGAATGCAGCTTACTTTCCCAGGATCTATCTTAACAAGAAAGATACCATCAACTCACAAAGCAGACCTTCCTGTTTCAAGTTTACTGTTTTGGAGGCTGCAGAACATCAACCACAGAAAACCACAGCTGGGTGCCTGGGTACAACCTCTCCATCTCCAGCACGACTCTCCTTTAGGAGCTCCTAGGGAAAATGGCAATTAAAAATGTGAGCTTTTCCATCAACTAGAAACCTTGCATCACTTAACCTGGTATTTCCTGAAGTCCTCACAACACTGTTTGTCAGCTCTTGGTGTTTTCCACCAAGACACTGGTCAGGTGAGCTGTGTGCTAACCGATGCACTCCGCACTCGCTGCACACATTTAGCTGGAAAACCCCAGTCACCCCAGTTTATCCAAGCAGCACGGAGCACAACCAACACCCCACCGCAGCACACTGCTTCTCCAGACAGACATCTGAAATCCAACCAACACTTGTGGTCACTAAAGCAGGGAGAGGGGCACCACTGCTAAGTTTGCTGAAGGTGACAGCCCTGCCAAGACCCGTCCCCCCAGCTCAAATCCCCACGCTGCTCTGGCTGCAGGCTCCACCGGGAGGGTTTCGCTCCTGCAGGATCCACCGCTTTCTCCTCCTAAGCAAACACAAAGCGGGGGTCTTTCTGCGCGCAGGCAAAGTCACGGTAGAAGTATGCTAGCTTAATATTAATTTTCCATTAAAAATTAATAGGACTAAATGAAGCTCGTGAGGCGGCAGGCTCCGAGTCGTTATTTTGCCGATGCGCTTGTTGCCCGGAGGAGCGGGAGGCGAAGGATGGGCTGCAGTGTTTCTGCAGGATGGTGGCCACGGGGTTCACGTGTCAGCCAGCACAGGTAGTGGGGGACTCTTCCTCACATCCCCAGCAGGATCCCGTGTTCCACCAGTGCTGCCCCACTCTGGCTCGGCCCCTGGTCAGAAACTGATGGGGGAGGTGGAACGAGTAGAGACCATCGTGGAGAAAACCTTGACATCTTCTCAGCGAGATCAGTCTTCTGGGCACTGGCTCTGACCCACGCGTGCCCCGTTCTCACTGCCAGAATTAATCCCCTCACCACTAAGCATCCTGCAAATACCCAGAGTTTACATAAGCCGAGTTTAACCTTCACTCCTTATTAATGTTAACAGAATGGAAAAAATTAACCATGGTGCAACAAAAAAAAGTCTGCATTTGCATTTCTAATTATACAAGAAAACACACCACGTGGCACTATTTCCAAGCACCTTGCTGGGAATGAAATAGCCAACGGACTATGGCTTCCATTTTGAGCAGTAGATGCAAGAGCAACTGACATTGAGGTTGTCAGCACTAAGGGACCAGGACAGGAGAATTAAGGCAAATGAAGTGACGTATGTAAATGATGATAACAAAACTGGTAATAATTAGAGAAACAGTCATCTTTAAAATTTTAAATTTCACGATGTCTCCTACTTTTTAATGGCTTAGCCTACTTTTTCCAACCTAATTTGCATGATCAAAACAGGCCTCCTGCCAGGAAGCATTAAAATGGCAGCCCCCCCATGGAGACAAAACTCCCTTCCCCGTACAAGAGTGAAGGACTAATAACTATTCCCAAAACCATTTTAATCCATTAATGTTGTTTAGTAAACATTTATTTAGAATTACTGCAGCTATCAGATTTTTTTTCTCACGCTCTACTAAAGCATTTTATAAAAGCCTTTGATGGAGGAGAAGTGCCCCACAAACACTTGTACCATCTCCACGAAGCTGAGCACCCTCCCTCTCCTGCTCTGCACCACTCTGAACATTTTCCAGCCCCAAACCCCAAAGCATTTTCCAATACTAACCAGATAATTCCCAACAGCTCTTCGAGGTGCCGGGCTGGGCAGCTGGAAGCACCCCACCCCAAGATGCTCAGAGCACTCAGACCAGAGAACACCAACCCCACAGACCTCTACACGTGGCAATTAATTCTATATGCTGAAAACCCCCAGGCTAGTACGACAGTAGTATAAATCCCAATATTACTGATGTACTGAAGATTTGGATTCTGGTACAAATACAAAGTGCTTTATACAAATTTATCTGAGCTATGTGTTATCCTTTCCGTGCCATCTGCACAAAAACAGAGTTTTATCTAAGCGCTGGAAACTAAAATAAATTATTTTCTCCATATCTGTGATCTTGCTGGAGACAGACGCCACAAACCCGAGAGCTGGCTAGTGCTAGTGCAGGCTTGTCTAGTTAGAAATTAAATTATAACTGCATCAATATGATTTATTTTTAATAAAAAATAAGGCAAACCAGACCTTAATATTGAAATGGTCTCAGCCAGCACCCTCCCAGCCCACAGAAGACATAACATAGGGTGTGAAATTGTCCAGCTAAAACTGGGACTGGCATTGTCATTTCCCCTAATAACAAAGGCCACAGTCAAGAGATCTATTTTAATTGCCACGTGTAATGAAAAGTACCTGCTCATTCTGCACTTGCTGTATTTATTGCTAACACAACACAGCACCGCCAGGCTCAGCAGGGTATTTTCTGGTGCCGTGAGCTTTTCCACATGGCCATGCCCCACCAGATCATTAAGACCAAACTCGACTCCCCAGCCCCATGCAACAAATGACACATCTCTGCCCACCCTGCATGAACTGCTTGAGGTTCTTGGGCTGCCTTTTTCAAAGCATCTCATCCTGAGCAGGGACCTCACAGGAATTAGTACATTCCAGTACTGGAAACTCAACCAACATGAACGCTGATCCCTCAAGACAGTACAGCCCAAGACTTGAAAAACGTGAGTCTCAGAAGACCCACAGTTTCTATCTTTAAAAGTCACCAGTAAATAAAGTATATTCTCCTAAAGCGTTGCAAACAAGAGAAATTAATTTCTCCTGGTTGAATACGTTCTCCAACCAACAGCTGTGGCTAAAGGTTCACACAGGATCCCTGAAAACACCAACACATTCTATCTATACTCTTACACAGAGGAACTTCTTGCCTCTGAACTCACTGCCATGAGATTGTAAAGGATTTTATCTGGCAAGTCAAGCCACCTAAAGCACAGATTATAAACAACAAACACTGAACATTTTCGGATCCAACCTTCCTCCCCAGACTGGGTTTCATGCACTTCCACTGGAAATGTTACATCAGAATAAAAATCAGATTTAATTGGCTCTTAAATAACTGAACAGCCACTTTAATTTTATTTCAATAGCAATAATTCATAACTCCAGCAGCTGAAATTCTAGCACAGAATGACAAGTAAATAGAGCAGCACACACTGCTCCAGAGTACGAACGCCACGCGGTGAAAGGTGACTTTTCCTCAGCTTTAAATGTGTCCCCATTTTATGGACATCACAAAGCTATGGCCATTTAAATACTTAGGGGTAAAATCTGTCAGCCCTGGGATGCTACTGCATTTATCAGCAGGAACTGCTCAACAAAGACCAAGGGAGGAGATGATCCTTACCCAACTGGAACTACTGGGAGAGTGGCTGGGATTTTAAGTGTGGATGCAATTTCCCCTCACGCACACTAGATGGAAGTGTGTAAAATCTGAATTCTTTCCTGCCTCGACTTAAATTTACGTGGTTGGAGTGTTATGTGCCATACTGTCACATTTTGAGAAGCCTTCTTTTGGTTCTTTGATGGCAACTTCACTCATTGATAATCTGTAAGTAAAAAGATGCCCTGAGAAACTAAGCTGTGTTGGAAAGGAGCAGCAAATAGGAGAGAAGATACAACAGAAGTATTAAATATATTACTCAGGATAATTTCTAAAATGCAGGCATTCCACTTCCAGAGTATTTAAATAATAATCACCAATGAGATCCTTCAGAGAAACTGAGATCCATTTTTTAACAAAATAATTCTAAAAATGCCACCTTGTCAATGAACAGAAACAGGGAATAAAGAAGGTATAAAAGGTTCCGTAAGTGCTGCTGCAGTTTTGTCTGGTGAAAGAAAAACCCACCTAAATTTCCAGAAAATACAGGAAGAGGTATAGGGAGAAAAACCTGGAGTCTTGCAGAAAAGCTAACCACAGATTAGAGCAGCAGAGCAGCAAACCTGAATGGGATTAAATTACACACAAATCTTCTGGAAACGATCTTAAAAGTGACTTGTTCCAAAACAAGCCATTTCTAAATTTAAACACTGAAGAGTTCACGGGAAAACTAAGAAAAAAGAAAATAAATCAGGCAGTGGCGTGACCAGGAAAAAGGCACTGGAAGAGCTGTCTTCCTCTTGCCTGCTCTGGCCTTTCCATGTATTGATTTTTCTCCACCCTCATTCACAAATGCTCAGCATAGTTGTGAACAATTTAGAGTAAAAGGCTGCATGAATTACCAGCTCAAGGAACACATCACCCGTTCTAGGCAAAAGCTGAAGGCTTCTCTGTAGCTGAAGACAAAAAACCCCAACCCAGCAGCAGAACAGCACTATGAACTAGAAAAAAAGGGCTACAAAGCACCTAACTTTCCTTGTCCACAATGAAGCCAAAACACACGACGTTCCTCTAGCACAGAGGACAAAAAAAAAAGCAGAAAATGGTGACAGAAGGATGAATGAAGAGCAACACTGGATGCTAATAAAGCAGGCACGATGGGCTCTCCGTTCCAGATGTTAGAAGCATTATGTCTTTTCAATCCAGATTGAAAAACACATTAGCAGCGGAGGAAGTTTGCTTTGGAGAGTGGCAGTATCTGCATAATTGATTTTTTTTTCTTTGTCAGATGGCTCATACAATCCTCTTTCCATCCAGCAGAATTTCAACCACACAGACCCATGGTATTGGCTCGAGACAGCAACTGCACGATGGTTTTTGAGGCGTTCTGCCTGCAGAGAGGAACAAGTGAGCAGCCACACAACTGCACCAGGAAAGGGCAGGACTGCGATAGGAGAGTCCTCTCCCAAGGCACGCTCCGAGTTGAACACCACAAAG
>VWZY01003184.1:5679-16184 GCA_013399075.1 Chloroceryle aenea
ATAATGCTGATAGACCTTGGGCTGCCCAGTCCTCTGTGACCATGACTGCAGGAACAGTGACTTTCCATTTGTAGATGCTGAAATTGTAAGGGACCAGCTGTATCAGATGAATGTTCACAAGTCCATGGGACCTGATGGGATTCATCCCAGGTTACTGAAGGAGCTAGGAGATGTTACAACAGGACCTGTCTTGATCGTCTACCAAAGGTCTTGGGATTATGGGATGGTCCCTTCCGACTGGAAGCTAGACAGTTTTATTCCAATTTACAAGAAGGGTGTGAGGGAAAACCCAGTGAATTATAGGACTGTTAGTCGAACTTTAGTTCCTGAAAAAAATTGAGATCATACTGAGTGCTACTGAAAGGCATTTAAAGAACAATGCAATCATCAGGCACAATCAACGTGAGTTCACAAAAGGGAAAGTCCTGCCTAACTAATTTGATATTCTTTTATGATAAGGTCACCTGCCTAGTGGGTGAAGGGAAGGTGGCAAATGTGTTTTTTTCTGGATTTTAGTAAGACTTTTGATACTGTCCCTCACAGCATCCTTTTGGACAAGTTGTCCAACTGTAAGATGAACAGGTATGCAGTGTGGCTGGGTGAAGAACTATCTGAAGGTCAGGGCTCAAAGGGTTGCAGTTGATAGGGCTACATCTAGCTGGTGGCCATTCACCAGCATGGTGTTCCTCAGGGTTCAATTCTAGGGCCAGTTCTGTTCAATATTTTTGTCAATGATCTGGATGCAGGAGTTGAATGCACCATTAGCAAGTTTGCTGCTAATACTAAACTGAAAGCTGCTGTTGACTCTCTTGAGGGACACAAGACCTTGCAGGGCATCTAGATATATTAGAGTATTTGGGCAATTGTCAGTGGCATGAAATTTAACAGGCTTAAGTGCTGGATTCTGCACCTGGGACAGAGTAATGCCAGACACAAGTGTAAATTGGAAGAGGAGTGGCTGGAGAGCAGCCCTGCAGAAAGGGATCTGGGAGTGCTGGTCAACAGCAGGCTCAGCAGGAGTCAGGGATGTGTCCTGGTGCCAGGAAGGCAAACCACATCCTGGGGTGCATCCAACACAGCGTAACCAGCCAGTCCAAAGAGATGATTTTCCTGCTGTCTTCAGCCTTGGTGCAGCCTCACCCTGAGTGCTGGGTGCAGCTCTGGGCACCACAGTTTAAGAAGGATANTTTGGACAATGCCCTTAATAACATGCTTTAACTTCTGGTCATCCCTGAAGGGGTCAGGTGGTTGGACTAGATGATCATTGTAGATCCCTTCCAAATGAAATAATTCTATTCTATTCTATTCTATTCTATTCTAAATTCTTATTAAAACACTATCCCTTCACAAGTAGGTTAATAGTTAAGGGCATCTTCAATTTTTGGCTTCCTGAATAAACCACATAAAACTTTACACTTAAAAGATCTTATCAAGTGACCTGTGGTGTCTGTAACAACTGAAGTAGACTGAGATGCTTAAGAACGAGTAGACTGTGTATATAATAATCAAACTCCAGTATTTTTCCTAGTTTTTAGCAATCTGTATTTTGCAGGTAGATATGTGTGGTATATTAGTCTTTAAAAATTGAATGGTTGGTTTGAATGCAAAATTGAACATTTTTTTAAAGAAAATCAACATGTAGAGGTTCTAAATTCCTCCACTCTTAAAGTATTTATCAGGAAATATTTTCTACATTGAAATAAATGAGAATGTTCTCAGTTTAAATGCACTAATTTTTGTGGAGAAAGATCGATAGCCATAAATTGCAGTTGAGCATGACCTTTAGACTAAATGGGATGTTTCTTCTTGCTAACCAAGAGATACTGCTGTACCCACACATCTTTAAGGAATCATATAGCTTACCCTGCATTTGCTCATGCACTCAATTCTTACATCTTAAGGTTGTAAAAAATTAGAAGGCTAAAAAATTAGAAGAGTATTTTTCATTTACTAGTTTAACTTTTGTTCATGACTTGGGTTACAGTGTGGGTATAAGTTGAGATAAATTAAAAATACAGAGAATTGCCAGTATTTAAAATGCTAGCTATCATTAACTAATTATGAATCTTACATACTCTCTCTTAGTAGTGTTGTTTCATATGAAATTATTATACCTGATTTAGTAGAGTTCAGTGTCACATTATCTTTCAGTGATTTATATCTACTAAATCCCTATTTCTTAGTGAATATTTATTGTTTGGAAAAGGAGAACTACTACTTGCATATTCAACTTTCAGCCTTTTTTTCATCTGAAAATGGAATAGTTATTGAACCAAACTGGTTGAATAAATATAAATGAACAAATTCCCTTCTGCAGAAAGAGGTATTACTGGCAAAATCTGTTTCTGTCACTTAAGTGATTTTTACTTCCTTTAGAAATTTGTTAGGAAGTTTATCATCTAATGACTAGTTTTGATAGAAATGTATTGAGGTTTTTGAGATTTTACCTGCATGTTTATATTTGGTGGTTTTGACAGGCTTTTAACACCTTTGGTCTTTGTCAGGCTGACAATTTAGTAATTTAAACAACAAACACATTTTGTATATTTTGTTTTGAAATAACAACTGCTTCACTATTTTGATCTGCATTATGTTTTAATAATTCCATATTAGATTTTATTTCATTTTAAAAGTAAAATATTTTCTTCTCATCCTGACAGCAGTATGAATGTCAGTCTTGAAGTGGAACAGACTTATGTTCTTTATGCATTGTAGCAAAAGTGTGTGCTGAACAGAACACTAAGGAATAGTAACTTGCTGTTATTCCCATCTCTGTTAGAGGTGCAAGTGACAAAAATACTATATTAAAGAAGCAGCAGCTCATATATAAACACTCTACAAAACCACAGAATTACTGGTATTTCAAGTCACCATCAACAAATCAAAGCACTTTTTCTCTAACTAATGCAGAAAAAAATAAAAATAGATTGGTACTATAATATTTGTAAAAAGTCATACATTTCTTGGCTGCTTTAATTTCCCCCCCCTGCCTCTTTCAGGAGCGACAGTTCATTCAGGTTCTTTGTATTCTTCTTTGTATATATCTGTCAGTTTGCTGTACACTTACTTCAAGCTGCAGGTTTTCAAAGATGGGGAAACTGGTGAGTATTCCGTTTTCTTTAGCATTGTACTGTCTGTAAGACAAAACACTCATGTTTGATATAGCAACTGCAATGCAGTCTGTATGTTTTTTCCATTTAAAAAAAAAATCTTGTGTTCACTAGAATTGTTACATTTAGCATCTTTGGAGTGTTCTTAACTAGGAAAAGTGTATGAAACATACCCCAAGAGTGTGAGGTACATCAGTTATTAGACTGTTAAAAATTTTATTTCCATATAAGCCACTTTGAACTACTCTTACACATTACTTTCACTATTTTAGTGGTGTGTGGAGATGTTATTTGCTCTATATTTAGGATAAATAAATAAGCAATACTTAGAGAAAATAAGACTAATTTAGGCTATAATAATATACTGTTTGAATATTATTTTGTATCATTAGTTATTCCTGATTATATTAATGTACTTAGTAATGAAATTTGTCGCTAAAATTTGAAGAATGAGTCAACATTGTGTTTGGGTGAATATAGTGGTATATCTTTGATATTATTTGAAAAGCTCATTTGTTTGAGTCACATCCTTATTCTGTAGTAGTTTGGTTTTTTTTCATTTTTCTACTTATAAGTTTATAAGCTTTTACTTGAAGCTTTTATGTATATATAGCTTTCATTTGAAGCTTCAAGGTCTAATATTTATATTTTGCAGGGAAAAGCTGTTAGTCACCCTTCTTGGAAAAAAACCCAAACAAACCTGAATTAACAAAAAGCATGGTTGTATAGCCAGACGATAGTATAGAGTGCTATGACTGGCAATAATGTAAATGGGTCATGATATTTCTGTGTATCAGTGGTTTTCTGCTAACCTTCAAATATACATAAGGAAGACATCATAGCTTTAGAACTTGAGTGTAAGGAAAAATCCTGTTTTATTATTTTTGCTCTCGAATCCAGTATTTTACTTTTTCATACATACGTTGGTTTATGTGAACACAGTAAAAAAGTTATTTTAGAGGGCCAACTCTCCAAGTATATGGAGTTTTCTTTTAAGGATACTTGGGAAGAGGTATCAAAAGTATACAGATCATCAGAAGATGCCAATTACAGTTTTGATTTTGGAGTTCTGCAGTAGAGTCCAGTTGGATGTAGAGGATATCAAAGCAATTTAAAACAAGTAGAAGAAAGTTTTAAGGTTGTTTGGGTTTACAGATTTTTTTTCACTTTTCAGTGGTAGAATCTTTTCCATCTTTAAATTCTGTCTTATTTTTCTTAAGGAAACCTGATTTTTGTGACTTTGAGTTTGATATTGCACTTTTATGTTGGTGTTTCAGTTTTGAAGAATGAAGAAATATTTGGAGTAGATACTGTTATAGCACTCTTTTCTCTTAATTAATCTGACACTATCTACTTAAAAATAAATTCTATTAACCCCAATTGAGAAATCATCACTGTCTGGATACAACTAAATGAGTTTTCCCACATAGAAGCTCTGTGCATGAGATATGTTTTTATTTTATTTTTGAAGAAGTTAGGAGATCTTTTTTAGGAACATTTTCTCTTCCACGAAGTCATGTAGTCTTACATTATTCTGAAATGAATATATGACAAAAAAAAATCCTAAAAAGTTGATGAGGAATTCTCTGATGTCTCTCTTAATTTCTTCACAACTCTCCTCAAGGATAGTCATCTTTGCTAGAATTTCCCTTACAGTTTCACTGCATGCATTGGGAAAATGGCAGCTAAGCTGTACAAGCTTATTGTAGAACAGAAATATGCTCATATATAAATTCCATGACTACTTCTTCAAAAATATTTAGATGATCAGAATCAGGTGGTTATAAAGCTTCCCTTGATGTGGATATCTGTGGTTGAATGGTTCATGTTCTATGCTAGTAAAGTTTGTCTTTTCCTTTTCCTTCAGTGGGTGGATTTCTTCTCTTACTGCTCTTAATAAGAGTATCCCTGTTGGCATTATGATGATAATCATAGCTGCACTTTTCACAGCATCTGCTGTTATTTCATTAGTTATGTTTAAAAAGGTAAGTTAGTACTTGTTCCCTTCTTCCGTTTCCTATGTTTGATCTGGATTTTGCTTTCCTGCTTGAGAGGTACTCTCTCATAAAGTAATGGGGATTAAATTATATTCTTTGTGGTGTGCCTTACCTTTTAACAACTGTGCTTCTATAGTATTTTTTTGCTTATACTGTTATGGAGTTATGGAATACTGGTTTTACAGCACACATTTCTACAAACTAAAATGGGGAAGGATAGCTTTGAATAAGAAAAGTTGGGAGGTAAGCCCACAACAAAAGGGTAGGTGAATGCACTGAACAGTAAGGTCGGACCTGTAGATTCCAGGTTGCAATTTTCAAATCTATGGTAATTCATAAAGCTGAGTGAAGTATGATACAAATAATTGCTAAATTTCAGATCTTATCAAAATCATTCCCATTAAAATAAACAGAAGAGGGAGATATCTGGCATCTTGGAAAAGGATTTTTATTTCTCTGCTTATTTTAACATTTTCTTGTCAATTAATGATTGCATAGCATAAAAACTCAAAGATGCTTTTTGTGAATTTCCATACAAAAGGGCTAAGTTTAGATACTAATGCGCTAGTAAGTCTTTTGTGTGTGTGTGATTTTGGTTAAATGTAACTGAGAATACTGTTGATAATGTGATGGCAATTTTAATAATTCAACCTCAGGTACAGTTACGCTTAAAGGTTTTCACGTACCCAAACTCTTCTGGTCTAGATACTGTAACCTAGAAAATTTAATCATAGCCTGGAGATGTCCCTTCTTATTTGTTTTCTGCATAAATACTCAGGTACAGGAGAAAGAAACAAACAAGAAAAATGTATGGTGAGCATTTTTTACACTCTTTCTACCACATGCATATGGGTTCTTTTCTAAAAACATGCATACTCAGATATGACCTAGTGTATCTTTATTGATGGGAAATAGTCACATTTATAACAAAGAAAAAAGTTACAATATGAATTTTCTTGCAACACTTGAATGAAAACGTCTTTGTAATATGGACTTTGTAAAATTATTTGACTTGATTGAATATGAATCAGAAATAACATTTTAATTTTAATGCTCAGGTACTTGGAAGTTACTCAGGATTTGGGTTTTTTTGTTTGTTTTTTTTGTTGATTATAAACCATGTTGTTTAATACATTTGCTCATTATGCAGAACAATTGGTCATTACACTAGCAGACATTTATCTGCATTATTGAGATATTTTATACTTTTTAAATGTTCAATCATAACTTAATAGGTTCTTGTAACTATGTCAATCAGAAATTAAGATGATTCTAAAAAACTGATGTATAAAAAAAATCACCAGAATATTATTGACACAGTTTTGGTTTTGTTTCATGCTGTTACTTTTAACATGCACACTTACAAACTCTTAATGAGTATGACAAGTTGTATACAAATTGAGACAGAAAATGCTTTTGCAGGCTATGAGTCCTGTGTTATGCTAAGAATGCATCCTATTTGTCTATTTAAATATGTTATTTCAGACAGTATACAATACACATTTTAGTGAAGATCTACAAGATCCTCTGAACTTGCAAAAGGTTACAGGTATCCCTACAGTCAAACTGCATGCACAGGAGGGCAATCAAAAGTTGTAGGATTTGTGGAAAAAAAAGTCTCTTTATTCATTTCCAGATCCTTCCAAATGTATGAACAAACCAAATTTCTCCACCACAGCTCTGCTTCGTGTTTGAGACTTTGCTATTACTCTACCAAGAAATTGAAGGCTGGCACACTTTTTTCACTGCTTTTTCACCTCCCTAGGTGCATGATCTGTACCGTACAACTGGTGCTAGTTTTGAGAAAGCACAGCAGGAGTTTACAACGCGAGTGATGTCCAGCAAAACTGTACGAACTGCTGCAGCCAACACTGCGTCAACAGCAGCAACTAATGCAGCTCAGAATGCATTCAAGGGTAACAAAATGTAGAGAAGTATCAAGTCTTGATGGTTGTCTTCAACTCTACTTTATTTTCCAGTCACTTATATTCCCTAAAAACAGATCAAAACACACACATCATGTTTATCTCTTCTGCAGCTGTGTATGAGAAATGTTTGGTTTATTATAAATTTATTTATTTTGAAAAGATAGCCATTGTCTGACCTTTTTTTAAAATGTTGCATTCTAGAATATAAAGCCTTCTATATTTTATGGAGGATAAATAATTTCAACAATTGGCCTGAGAATGAACTGTGGTATATAACGATCAAATAAATATATTAAGAACTTGGAGGGTTTTTAGTGATTCACTCTGGTATTTTTTTTAACTTCAGGAAAGCACCTTGGATCAATTTTTTTCTTTGTAAGAACTCTTTTTCTTATTTATGATATAAGAATTGAGGTAGACTGAGAGATATAGAAAGTTAGGTTTGGCTACAGTTTTGCAATTTCAGAACCTGCTGGAGGACATACAAGTAGGAATAGATATTATAAATTCTTTTCTTGGCTGTTTTTTTATGATAAATATTTTTATATAAGCCTGTAAGTTTGCATGAATACTTTTGAGTTATCTGATCTTGTTTCAATAGTGTTTTGGTCCAGAATTTACCTGCTCCACTTTATAATTATAGTGCTATTTTCATAGATTATTCTCTACCTGTGAGAAATTACTATGGTGCAGAAGCATTCTCTAATAGCATGTGTAATGCAATGAACAGTTTAAGGAAGTTGACTGGTGGTTTCAATCCCAGAGATAACTGATTATGTATTTGCTATTTTTAATTCCACTATTCATGCCTTGGGGTAATCAGTTTGCTAGAAAAGAAAAAAATATTGACCTTTAGAACACTAGTTTCATGCTTCCCCTCATACACGCAGTGAGGGTTTTTTTTGTCGTGCTTGGGATTTATTTATTTATAGTGTAGATTTGTGTTTAATAGTAGTAATAATTCTCTAGCCTTGTCAGTCACTCTGTTTATTGCTTGTCCAAAATTCTAAACAGTATTTAATTTTCTACCAGAATTATTTTCTAAAATCAAGCTTTAAGTAATGTTATTGAACAGATATATGATTTCATTTTAACATAACTCAGCCATCTCTGTGATTTGACTTAAGTTGGGAGAAAAAAGTTTTTACACTATTTTGAGTTGGAAAAGTGAGAAATCCTCATCTTTCATAAAGTTAAATTTTAATTCATTGAACTGGAGACCTAATAGGTTAAACACTATTATTCCTACAAAGCAGGCAAAGCAGCATTTAAAAAAAAACTCAGAGCGTCCAGAGGGTTATCCTCTGCAGCATATCACTTTTGAACAGATGTCAAGGAAGGGGCAGTTTCTTAATATACAGCTGCAAGCAAGGCTGCCGATGGACACGCTGCAGCTGGTAGGGAGGCTAGAGTTGAAAGCTTTAATTTCATCCTAGAGGAAGGAAAGGTCCAACCTTCCCACACTCAAATTAAGCAGGAGAATCAGGAATCGTATATGCAGGTTTTAGACTGACTGCAAGATGTGCAGAATAAACATTTTACTAACGAGGATGCCAAATTGGCAATATTAATGAATCTTGCAGTCGAGAGCGCCAATATGGACTGTAAGAGGATATTACTGACTTTGCCAAGATAAGCATCTCTGGTGGACATGGTAGAGGCCTGTAGCCAGGTGGGATCTACCACTCACCAGATGGGAGCTTTAGAAGAAGCCTTTGCTGCAGCCCTACGCCCAGCATTAGGGGGAAAAGAGAAAACATGCTTTAGTTGTGGCAAGCCAGGACACTTTAAAGCACAATGCCGGAACCACAACAGAGGTCCAGGAACAGGATCAAGGGCCCGGGGAGATCAGAAGTTGTTGTGCACTCGCTGCCAGAAGCCCGGGCATCATACCAACAAGTGCTGCTCGAAGTCTCATCACAACAGGATCTTTTTGGGAAATGTCCATCTGAGCACGCTGCTGCCTCGAACAAATGAGGGTGAGCACTCAGGCTGCTTGGAGAGCCTCCGCGCCAGCACCACAGGAAGTGCCGGAGTGGATGAGACATAAATGTCTCCCACTAAATAGAGAGAGGATAGAAAGTGGTAGATATTTTGCCAAAATTCTCAAAAAAAATGAGATAATATGTTGGGGCCTAGAACTTAGCCATGCTGAGTCCGGACTAGCAGCAGGCTGAGGGCTGATAACAGGCCGACGAAAAGGATACCAAAGAACAACATTTGAGAAAGTGAAAAGTGATGATAGTGTAAGTTTTGTGCTGACTATGTAAGTTTTAGTAATAACAGGATGTGGGACAGGATACAAGAGGCAGACGAAAGCTAAGATAAGGGAACAAAAGTAGCCAGTCATGATTCACCCAAAGGCACATGGACAGTGCATGTCAGATGCTTTTAACCAATACAATTATCTTAGAGCACGTAGAAAAGAAATGCTATGTCTATATAAACAACCGTCTTGGAAACAGTAAAGGTTCGACTTTGCATCTCATTGGTGTCTGTGTGTCGTTCCTGTACCTGCATGAATGCCTAAACCCGGCAATAATATAGCAAAAGAATTTGCAAAAGGAAGAAGAAAAGGGGGAAATTGAGACATGAATGTCTACTTGTAATCTTTTAACTTTGAAGCTGTAGTTTGTTTTGAATAGAAGAAACTAACTCTGATATATTGCTTTCAGTAACCTTGGTTTGTACAGATAAGAGGGGCTAACTATCAGCTAAGTGGGAACAGAGAGGAGCCTCCAGAGATAAGCCAGATCATGCCAGTTCTTCGGTTGCCAGCTCAGCCGAGCCTTGCATTCTGAGCCAAAGGGAAAAATACACTGCAACGAAGACTGGGGGCCTTCCTCCAGAAGACCCCGGCCCACAACCACCAGATAAGAGTGCGCAGGCATCAATGGGAGGAGACATGATAATGAGTTGCCAGAAAGAATTATAATAACCTCACCCATTCCTGCAAGTAATTGTAATAACCCCTCCTTTGCCAATGAATAAGTATGTTTCTCATTATCAATAATTGCTGGCTTTGAAGAACGGTATGCAAGTTCGGAGGAGTGATCCCCCTTGCGCCCGGCGCTGTAATAAACATGCCTANGAAGGTGTCCAAGTCCATGGGACCTTATGAGATACCTCTGCAGGTCCTGAGGAAACTGCAGACCAAGTTGCTAAGCCACTTTCCATCATATTTGAGAAGTCATGGCAGTTTGGTGAAGTTCCCAATGATTGTAAAAGTGGAAACATCACTCCCATTTTCAAAAAAAAAGAGATAAGGAAGAGTCAGGCTCACCTCTTTGCCCAGCAAGATAGTAGAGCAGATCCTCCTGAAGGCTCTGCTATGTATGGCACATGGAAAATGAGGAGGTGATTGCTGGCATCCAACATTGTGGGATCTTGGTTGGAAGAAAATGGACACTGTTATCAGGAACTGTCCTTGAACCATGGAAAGATTTGGTTTTATATGTATGCATTATACA
>VWZY01003186.1:0-30331 GCA_013399075.1 Chloroceryle aenea
CCTGGAGTATTGCATCCAGTTCCAGACTCCCTGGTTCAAGAGAGACAGGGATCTTCTCAAGAGAGTCCAACAGAGGGCTACAAGGATGATTAAGGGACTGGAACAGGGGCCTTATGAGGAAAGGCTGAGACACCTGGGGCACTTTAGTCTAGAGAAGAGAAGACAGAGGGTATTTGATAAATGTTTATAAATATCTGAGGGCTGAGTGTCAAGAGGAAAGAGACAGCCTCTTCTCACTCATGCCCTGTGACAGGATGAGGAGGAATGGATGTAAGCTGGAGCACAGGAGGTTCCACCTTAACATGAGGAGGAACAACTTTACTGCATGCAGTCACCTTGACCTGTGAGCCCCCTGTCAATGAAATGGGTTGCAGAGTACACCAAAGAATTAAAAAGAATTTAAAAGCAGAAGTGAGCCTCAGTAAAACTGGTGTTTTCTGAGGAAACTCTCCATGAAAAGTTTTTCATTTGGTTTAAGCTTTAAATTGTGATGCTGTATTATTTTCATAAGAATAACTTTAAGAAATAAATTATTCTGAAGCACACTGTGCTACCCTCTGGAATACTACCTGCTTGAACAGAACAAATAGATACATCCATTCAATGTTCAATGCAACATGAAAATTTGTCACAGCTTTAATCTGTGCAGAAATTCAGTAATTCTGCAGGATAGCATGGCGTTTTTAAAATGTGATTCACTTGTTTGAGATGTGACTTGTTCAAACGCTAAGACCAATATTTATACTCTTTGGTGGTTAAGAAAGATGTCTTATTCAGAAGAAAATATGTTCTACAGAGAAGCATGTGGACTTGTCAGCAAACACTGAATGCAGTCATATCTACTAATATGTTATTAATTGCTTTGTGGAGAGTAAAACCAAGTCCCTGATGTGTTTCAGAATGAACATATCTTTCATCGCCTTGAAATGGTGAGCAAACTTGTGCCCTATATGCAAACATGGGCTCTAGTATTACTCAAAATCTTGTGCAGCTTCTAAATTAAACTCAAGATTCATGCTCTGATACCAGGTAGAAAAAGAGAAGTTTGGATGTGAACTAGTTAAGGCAGCATGTAATTAAAATTCAAAGCGTTAACAAAAAGCGTGCTATGCTGTTTATAGTTGAGATGCAGGCATAAAGTTTAATGAGCCTCTTTGTTTTCTCACCCCCCTGCGACTTGTTCCAACTCTTTTAACTATTATTTTGCCTTGTAAACTTCATGTCTATGAGAGGTGAAGATCAGTATGAAGGTGCATATAACATAACGAGCGTGTCTGAGTTTGTGTTTCACTGCCTGCTCCTGTGAGGCTGGTGTCTTGCAGAGTACTAACAGCAACCAAGTTCAGAAGTCAACCAATAAATTGCCACTGAAGCAGTCACAAATGTTTGCATAGGAAAAACATTAGTAGTACATGCACAAGTGTTTGCTGACCTTATAGGCTACTACTGGAGTTCAGACTTCAGCATGTCTATGAAAGAGCTGGGAACTGAAAAAGCAATCTTAACAGAGACCTATAAATGAAAGGAAGCACACTCCACAACATGGGTTTGTAAGAGATTTAGTTCTTGACTTAAAACATCAGGCTAATGCCCTAATGAAATAGGTAGAGGTGCAATATCCAGCTCCTCTGCACTGCAGTGGCTTTCACCAGCTATTAGGGAGGCCTATATTTTTGTTGTGGATTTTCTCTAATACAAATGAGTCAGAAAAGGTCTATTTTCCAGAACAACTGAAGACCAGAAGACCCCAAAACTCTTATGGCTTTCATCAAGCCAGTGTTTCCTCTCACTCCAAATCCAACTTGCTTTTCTTTACTTCTAATGTGTATCTTAATTTATTTCCACCTCAATTTCTAGTTAATTAATAGATCCAGGTTCCATTATCCTCGAATTACTTTTTCAAATCAGCGTCTTCATCCTTTCTGCTTCTCTTAATAGGCAGCTCCTCGTTGACACACACTGCATCACTTCATTTTCCTCTACCGCATTCTTCGTAAGGAGCTTTATTTGCAACAAGTCCTACCAAAAGAGCATGACGATCATAAAACAAACTGTGTTATGAAACTATTGACTACCATACTACCTAATAACTTCTCAATAATTCCTTTGTTTTGTCATATCCTTATTCATCAGCTGTCATGTTTTACTATAAACTCCTGAAGATGGGAATCATCCTCCCCTCCAAACTCAGTTGAGTCCCACCCTCACTGCAGTCCTGATTCACGGTTGTGGCACTCAGGAGTTACCAAGCAAAAATTGTAACTGGTAAACAAAAGTTTGTGGTTCTGCTGGACCAAACCCTACACAACCTAAAGAACAGTGATCCGTGCCTCAAGTGGGTTTGTAAGTCTGCTGCACATTTGGGTGTTGATGAATATGTTCAGAGCATTGTCCACTATTGCACACAGGAATCTGGCTTTCATGAAGTATTGTGCAACAATTGTTTACAGACTGCTTATGTCAACACAGATGTACTAAATTGCTTATGACTTGAACAAAATATTTGCTAAAATCAGCTTAGACTGCAAAACGTGGCAGGCTGAACCAGGGCATCAGCCTTTTTTAAATTGAGAAGCAGTAGGTGATTCAAACCTGTCCCTCCTACATTTGGTAAGAAAGGACATTATAAACAAAAGAAAACAAAACAAAACAAAAACACAAACAAAAAACAAACAAACAAACAAACAAACAAAAACACCAAAACAAAACAAAAACATTTGAATTATTTTTACTGAAAGACTTTAAATTAACAAGTCTGACCTGGATTAAAATAATGACCCTCCAAATTCCAAACCTCCTTCTTATAAATACCAGCTGTCCATTTATACCATAATTTGAGCCAGTTCTTAATTTGAAGCTGGTTCTCCACCACCTGCCATTAACAGCTTGTGCAAAGCTGAACATAATTGTACAAGGAGAGGAGGAAACCATCAAAGTTACTTCTTAACCAATCTATCATCTATCATGCCCATATCTAAGCATGTCACTGCACTGCTGGTAGGCAGACTAATCTGTCAGATACACAAAGAAGGGAAGGGTCTACTGCTTTGTCATTACCGTTGGCTAATCTTATTAAAATAACAATATCTGTACAATAATTAGATGTTGAAAATAATGAGTACTGCTCTAGTTCTGCCCTTTCTTTGACTCAGTATTTCAAGAAAAAGCGATCCAGTGGCCTCTAGTTCTGACCTTTATCAAGTATTCCGGAGATCTGCAGCTCAGCATTTCTAATCTTACTTTGACTCCTCTTCGGTCACCCCTCCCCCCCTTGCAGACTTTCCCAATTACCTCAATATTCACAGTATTCCCTAAAGCACCACTACATGGAACATTATTACCTCTTATCTATTTTATCTATTAACCTTAGGAACATTGGCAAGCTATTATATGGGCAATCACTGTGCTTACAGAAAAAGGACAGAAAAAGGGCTGTTCTTAAAGGTGTATGTGGAAATTGCCATTTAGGATACATTTTGTGCTTTCGTCTAAAAGAAAAAGAACTAGGTATTTCAGAAGCAAAGCATCTAAATTAGATCTCTTGGCTGTTTTGCGTTTCACAAAGTACTGATATAATTTTAAAGATGTTTCTACTTGCTTGTATTTTTTCCATACATTTTCTGCTGCTCATTCCTCAAAAAGAGTCTTTCAAAAGGCAAGAGCCACCTGGGGATGAAGATGTCCTGGATCTCTCTAAAACTAGCCCTGTACCCTCTCTCCCAGGTTGACAGACAGGTTCTTAGGTTGTTGATGCTGTGCAACTGCCTGGGGATGGGAAACAGACTCCTGAAGAGTGGGATGCTTCAGGAAAGATAGATAGTGCATAAGAGAAGGAGCAGTCAGCATGGAGAAACAATAATAGGATAAGACAGTAGTTAAAGTTGGAGCAGAGATCTGCAGGAGCAAAGCTCATCCCCTTTCACGCACCATCAGTAGAACCAAAAAATTATTTACAGGATTATTTATTTATTTCCTAATCAATACACTTGGGGCTTTTTGAAAGCTGGAATTCAGAAATATTATCCATAAAGACAGTTTAGATCATTTTCCCCTCTCACTGGTGCTTTGTTTGTTGGTTTATAAACCGGCATATTTGGCCATGCGATCAGATTGTGTAACATTGTGAAGCAGACAAATTCTTTCCCCTTTTATCTGGAATCAGCAAATGAAAACATAACATTTTGATCTGTTGTTTTTGGTTACTGCTATTTTTTTTCTTAAAAAAAAAAAAAAAGGAAAAAAATCCCATAATCTCCCAGTTTTCAATAAAAAAAGAAATCAAAATCTTTTTGAAAATTACTTCTCTATTTGAGGGGCAGAGCAGCATCAGCGGTGTACAAATGCTCTGGGCACAGGGGGGAGGAAAAATCTTCAGGGTTCTGCTGTACATTTGGGGCAAGATTTTTAAAGTACAGCTCTTACCCACCCTCCTGGAGAGACATACACATATCCCAAAGTATAATGATTTCGAGGCACTGAGTACTTCTGAGGAAAAATAAAATCCCAGGTATTTGGTGCTTTCTATGTTTAAAGGTGTTATTTAATCACATAATTAAATTTCGTTTTGATAGCGCAGAATGCATACCCGGCTGGAATTCGGTGGTAATTCCATCTCTAATCAGTAGATGGCACCATGAATTCATCAAACAGAATAGAGAACGGAAAGAAGTATAAATTTATCCAAAAAAAAAAAAAAAAAGAGAAAGAAAGAGAGGGAAAAAAAGCATACACCAAATTTGACACACATAAGTCAGGAATTAAATTCAGAGGGTGTAACTTTCCCCCATTCCACCCCTCCAGAAATAAAATTGGCTGTGGAACATGCTGTGTTACACTGTGATGCACAAAGAGCAGCTATACCTAGAATGTCTCCAGTCTTACCCTGTCACTGACCTACATTGTCTCATGACCTCTTGTGAGATTAAAAAAAAAAAACAAAAATACACCAAAAAAAAACCACAAACCAATACATCTTCCTCTGTCCTCTCCTTGCTCTGAACAATGACATCTCTGGAGGAGGATGTCTCCCCTGGATGGAAGGAAGATTCCTGCTCAGAGGAGAAGCTGGTAGGCAGGGTTGCAGATCCAGCCCCTGAGGTCAAGCTGGCATTCAGAAAGTCTTGCCTGGGGCTTCTGGTCCATGGATGAAACCCCTTCAGCTCTGATACTGCAGCATGGGTACAAATGCATGTGGGAGGTCAATGTGTTCATCCAACTAACCATAAGCTGTTAGAAACTTCAATACTGAGAGCAGACAGAGTTTATGGGACTTTTTTTTCCCTTCCACTCAAACAGCAAAATTTCTACTTAGGATTCAAAGGCTGGTAGAGGCAGCCTCAGCCTCTCCTTCACCAGCACCCTACATCCCTGACAAGAGCATGGCATGAGCCTGCAGTTTCGCAGCAAATCCTTGCTGCCTGAAGCTCGTGCTTGACAGGAAGCAAGCTCTGTTCAAAGGAGCAGTTCAGCATGTCTGGGTGTTTTCTCCTAGCCCAGCCATGCTCATCCTAACCTGTGCTGGTAGGTTAACTATTTTGACAGACTCAGAGCTGGCACCCACCCGACACCTCTTCACGCCCTCTGGGCTCCCACAGGGCTTCACTGGTGGATGCAAAGTGCAGAGATAAGGCGTGTTCCTGCGTGCGCGCCAAGTGATGTGCAAGATGTGCTCATCCTCAGTGAAATCTGCTGCCTTAAATATGGGCTTTCCATGCTTTTACATATGAACAGTGAGTGTGAAAACCCTGCCTGTCCATCTGTTCCTTAAAGGTTTCTTTCTTTAGCTGCATGCTAAAATTTCCCCCAAATTCTTCTTCAGCAGCACAAATCACATCTGTGACATTCATAGGCTTAGTAAATAGTATGCTGCTGACATCACCTAAGCACAGTAACAGACACAGTTAGGTTGTCTATGGATAGTTTTAATGCTATGGACTTCAAGCTCCATTTATCTTGTTCTCAATAAGCAGTAATTAAAATCTGCAGTAACTGAACCATTGTTCTGAAAAGCAATAGCTCTACCATGTAAACCACAGAAATTTTGCCAACAGAAGAAATAGTTCAATCAACATTTTCAACCATGGCACAGAAGTGAAATCTGACACATAAAATTTAGAGAAGAAAGGAACACAACAGTAAAAAGATATGCTTACCTTGCATTGCATGGAGTCATCTTTGTCTCAGGCCCAAGGAGAAGGAGATACTGTAAATTTTTGCCATCTCAGGCTCTGCACATCTTGTTGTTGCAAAGTGATTTTTCTTCTTGGCCTTTCCTTATTATTTTCCCAGCCTGCCTAGCAGACACAACTCAGGAATTACCAATACCATCAGCAGTGACACAATTGATTAAGTATGAACAATATCAGCTTGGGTTTTGCATTCAGTCAGAGCTCTGTAATGGCAGCACAAGTGGCCTCGCTTGTTGAGCACAAAGAGCTTTATGTTACTTGTCCCTAGAGCAAGGCACAAGTGAGCTTGACAGAGAAAGCAGAGATCACCCTGTCAGAATCCATATTCACAGGGAAAAGGCAGAACAATGGAATGTGCAGAATCAAGGAATTAAAGCATCCCTGAGGCTCAGATATTCCAAGCTTCCCCATGACACTCTCTAGAGGCACAGGGGAAGACCTAGAGCAAGTGCCTGCAGAGGTCTTGCTGTCTGTACCAACACACTGAGGGAAAACCTGCAGAATCAGTTGTGGCTCTTCTAAAAATCATGGACCCTGTAGCCTCATGTCCAGTTGCATGCTCACTTCTTGGCCTGTTTGTCAGTGTGAGATCTAGACTGAAAAACAACAGTAGGACTGCTTTGAGCACAACTTTTTTTCACTCTTTCTTTCTGCACAGGATCATAACTTCTGCCTGCCCTCCTGCTGCAATAGCGTAGTTCACTTCCAAGTGGTTGTAATAAGAAAATAAAATAATTGCATGCTATAAATCAAAGGAGGTTGCATAGGCCACTTAAGACACTGCTGACTTGGTAATTACACCATTCTCCCGAGGGACAGGAGGGACCCCAAACCCACATCTGCCATTTCAACAGTTTGCTCAAATCACAGCAACAGGGTACTTTGTGGCTGAGCATCCTTTCCTCTGGATGCAATTCCAGCTTACATGGACTGGTAAAACAATTTTTGGCAGGAAAGATAATAACAAGATATTTAGGATTTTCACCAGAGAGATACAACCTCGGTTCTAGGCCTAGTGTCAGAGAAGAGTTAAGTTTTCCACAGAGAGGAAAAGAGCTTGAAGAAGGAAAACTTGAACTAATCGGCTCAGTCTGTAGCAGCTTGATAGCTACCGTATCCTCCCAGGCTGACCTGGAGACACCTTTGCTCAAACCCCTAGTCTGAGTCAGAAAGAAAATTTAAACCTGGGTATTGTCATTCAAAAGTGAACAGCAACCTTTCAAAGTATTGGTAACTAAGCTCATAATCCAATTATAGTAACTTACTGCTTCATTACAGTAAATAAGTACTTCTGGGGAGTAGTATTTCAGGCTGGCTGTAGATCTGGCAAGTTTCTTGTTACTTTTGATGTAGTAATACAGGGGGATGATGGACACTGCTCACTTTATAGCTCTATATGCATCTTCCTGCTGATCTGCAACTACTACCTGCTTCCTTGGACCTGAATCTTCTTCCTCTCTTGCACCTGCTTCTTTGTACCATCCCTCACATTGGTACAAAGCTCAGAAATCTTGTGGTCATTTCTCAGCTCAGAGACATTGTAATTTCAACCTTGATTTTTTACTTAAGTTTTCCTATCTCCTGCCTGTAAAATGGGATCAACAATAATAACTACTTAAAATTAGAAAACTGCCTGCATTCATGGGCAGTCTCTCTGGCCCTCATTTTCCAAAGAGCTTCAGGTACAATGAAACCATTCCCCCGATTCTCCTTGTTGTTTATTTAGATTAACAACATCAGGGCAGGAAAGGCTGCAATTAGCGTAGTCTCGTTGCCAATGTCCCATTGCCAAATCTCTGAACCTTGCAAGGAAGTTCCTCCATACCACTGGTGCTCTCCATACAGGTCTGTGCCCATGTAACAGCAAGACACTAAGTTATGTTTGCATGGTATCAAGGACTAAGGGCTCTTAAAACCTAAGGCCTCTAACCCCCACGAGTACAAGAAATAAACCTTGATTAGTGCCAAAGTATCTATAGGCTATTTACAATGTCTTCACCAAACCAATCTCCTGTGCCTGCTTATAACAGAAGAGTAGGTTATGAAACAAGAGCCATCACCTGCTTGATACTCAGTCTGAAATACAGCAGCTCGTATCTGCTGCTCTACTCAAACAAAACAAAACCAACCAAAAAACAAAACAAAACAACACCCCCAAAAAAAAATCAAAGCAAAGGGAGTTGATGTCACAGTCTTCAGTAGTAAGGAGAAAGTGATTGGCAGCAATATTAACAAACGTACATAATTCATTCACAGTTGGGATTGTTTCACTATATAAGTTTCCCCTCACTCAATAGGAGCTCCTACACAATTTTCTCTCACCTTCAACCTGGATAAAATACTTTTTAAAATTAGCTGCTTAAAAGGCAAAAACTATTCTCTTCAGCATGTTTTAGGAAAATGAACATTATTTGTGCCACAGTATATTAGTAGGATATCATTAGGAATTTTGTTTAGCCAGAAAGGATATGTGTAAGCTAGCAACCAAAATACATCTCTAGGATACCCAGAGTGTGTGCCCGCTGCCTTACTGCCTCTGCACAGCTTTCTGCTTCCTACAGGGGAGCCCTGAGGCTGTCACCACCCTTCTGCCATCCCCCACTACCCCTCACCACCTCCCCTATCATAGACTGATGTGCCTTTAGTACCAGTCTATGATTTTCATAACTGCTGATATTTCCAATTTTCTGTATATCCGAAGCTGGTGGTTGTTTATACAGTTTCTATATTACTAGAGTAGGAATGGCTGATCTTAAACCTGAAGCAGTATTTTCACTGTAAGCACTGCTGTTCAGCCCTTGTAAGTGGAGCTAAGTAATTCAGGGCAAACTGCATTTGACAAATGTAAACATGGTATACATGAGTTTTCATTAATATTTCACATGAAGAAAACAAGGTCAAATTAATCAGATATGTACTGCAACTTGGTCACTATCTCTGGTGATAAGCAGCGTGGCTTTTATACTAAACCCACACCTCTCTTCAATTCACCCAGTTTAAAATCACCTAGGATATTTTATTGTGAATGGCTTTTTGCTCACCAGACCTTCTCTCAAGAGCTTACATGTTTTGTAAGCCACAGAAGATGATGGAAACAAATCCCATGAGCGTTGGCAGGCTTCATATCTATCTGCTAATAAAACAAAAATAATCTTCAAAGTGTACTTGGACTGTGGAACAGCCAGAGTTTTGAAGCATATTCACAAAACTATGGAAGCTCTACCACAGGTTAGTACCAGAACCTGGTGAATTTAGCCTGAGAGGCATGAACCACAGTTGCACAGTTTAGTCAGACTAAATTCTGCATTTTATTGCAAAGAAGCATCTAACTCCTCAAATGTAACATGGAGCTTATGTCAGCATTAACCTAGAAAACGTAACCATATAACATCAATTTGAACTCAGATTTTAGAAGGAAGTTGAAAGCAGTATACTAACAAAAAGTACTTTATGGAATAGTCTACACTTTTATTTAGGTGCCTCGTAGACCCTTAATGGTTGGGGTTTTTTTCTTGGTGAGTGTTGCTTTCCGGGTTTGTCAATATTTCATTTACAGGAAGGTAGAAGACTGTATGCCAATATATGCACTTGCAACATATTTCTTTAAATATGTTCCAGGAAATGCCATACTCATGAACTGCTCTGTAATGTAATCCTTCAGACTGGAGCAATTCATAAGATCCTGAGAACAAAAAAGCTTTTTCAGCAGGTATAGTTAATCAGGAAGTGAGTACATGCCACATTAGAATCCCCTAAGGGTTTCTAGTGCTCAAGGAGAGCATGGCCAGTTTTTTGTTTTGCTGGGAAAGCTGTCACAGGACAGACGTCCTCATTAGAGCTCCATTTTCACATTCTCCAGAGTTCAGAGAAGAAGCTTTGCCATCTCTGCTCTGAGACTTTTATTGGTTGTAACCCATGACAGACTCGGAGGAAAATTCTCAGCCCTACAGTCCAAAAAGTTCACAGTGGAAGAAGCAATTCACACTAAGGATAAACTGTGAAATGCATTCTTAAAGTGTTTTATTATCATTTTTTATTTGAGCCTGGTGCTGGAGGTAGACATCTTTCTTTGACACTAAGCCCCTTGTCCCACTACCAGTGTGAGAGCTCCAGGGACAAAACTGCAAATTGGTTTCCAAGTCTATTTTAGGAATGGTTTAACAATCAGAAGAGGAAATGTGATATTCAAATCAAATTATTAAATTTTTCAGTATTAAAGGTGATGGGGTGAGATCTGTTCTAAAAGCGCAGAATGAAGAACAAAATGCAAATATCCTAGTGCAGAGAAGCGTGCACAGTCCAGCACCTGCTGAAGTCATGTGTTTCTACATGCTGATTGCAGTAGGGGACAAGCGCTGCTCCTGGGGGACAGAAAACCAGGGGGCTGGGCAGCCCACACAGCATCACACACTGCAGTGGTCAGCACACAACCCCCAGCATGTCATGATAAACTCTGGCTGCCTGACAGCAAGATCATCCACCAGGGAACATTTACCCAACACTATCACAGGAGGACCCAGAAAAGCAGTAGTTTAAGGGATACTAAAGCTCTAAGTATTTCATTTTCCTTCTCACTGCTGGAGCAGACTCAATTAGAACAGGATAACAAATTACATCAGGCTGGCACATAAGGCAATAACCCTCCAAAGACGGAGGCGAGCGCCTCTCTGGAGCCTGGCAGGTGTCAGCAGGATGTGATACAGACACTCAGGCTGTACCAATGCAGCATTGCTGTGCACAGCAGCTCGTTGTGGCCCATACAGACATTCAAATCCACTTCAACTCATACTGTTTCCAACAACTCTACTGATAAGAGAATATAAATACACTCACAATATAAATAAGCAAACCTAGATTTGTTTATAATTAGCAGAGAAAGGTTTCTTAGTGTTTTTGATAAGCTATTTTTGATTGGTACAGTTATTTATTGTTCACTTGAAAAAGTGGAAGACTTTCTTTTACTATAGAAGTAAAACAAACACTATCAGGTGACAGCATAACGCAACTCCACCAAAGAGAATGGAGCAACATTAATTTGCATGAGCAAAGGATCCAGCCTCCAGGGTCCTCCCTGTTTTCAAACTAAAATGGACACGCTGCAACCTTCAGTCTGAAAGAGGGTAGCCTGGTATGAAAAGTACTCAAAAATCACTGCTTTTTCAAAACCAGCTGTGCCTTTGTATTAGATTTTCTTGTAGATCATGTTGTATGCATTTTCTTGGCCTGATTCATAAAACAATGCACCCAAGCACACACCATGCAGTGGGTATGAAATTCAGTCACATGTTGTTTTGAGTGTATCTGTGTGCATCACTGCTGCAAAAATCCAAATCTCAGTGTCATTGACAGCAGGGACAAGTTGGTGCTCTGAAACAGGAAATCAGCACTACTTTTCTTGTCTAAGGGATTGTCAACACAGTGGAGATTTACTGAGGCAATTACACTGCTGTAACTGAGCACTAAATGTCTGTAGTCACACTGATGCAACTCCCTAGTACTAAAGTACTTATTTGCAGTTCATCATAAATTACTTTGAATGCAATATAATTATTATACTGGTTTAATTTTAAGAGGAAATATCTCTTTGCAGACAAATTCTAAGAAGTGAAAGTCTTTTCCACCCTAAAAAATACTAGGCAGATACAAATAATGTATCATCAGATTTTTTTCTCTGATTATCTGTGTCTCTGTTAACAGCCTGGATGTGAGGCAGCTCAGGTAAGGAACAGAACACAGGTTCAAGACAACTAGCATCTCATCTCTGGTTTTCCATATACTGAGTGACACCAAGTAAGTCGCCAGTTCTTTCTGCCTTTGGATTTGTTGGCAAGACCAATATTTTTTTCTGGCAAGTCAGTAGAGGAGAAATGCTAATTTAATACAGTCTAATTTTCCCAAATCTAATAGTTTTTCTTCTTAACAATGACTAAAATAGAACAAAATATCTATTACACCACTGTTCTAATTACCCCATTCCCCACACAAATAAGGCTCTCTGCTCAATGTGTCTGGTCTTAACACTTGCAAAAGATTTGCACACTTAGAAACTATCTGAGCCCAAAAGTGAGCTCCTCTGTGTGAATCTAACTGGCGCAATTCTCCAGAGACAGCCAAGGAGGAGAAAAGACACATTTGAATACACTTCCTCTGAATCCACAGAGGAAGGAGAAGTTCTTCGTTTCAGCATGGTGTTTTACCTGCACTGCTGCAGAGATGCACATGGTGCCTGCCATCCCAGGTGGCCAAAATTAGATCTTACAACACCATCTTGTCCTGTTAGATGAAATGGATACACAGCAGGTCCACTGTCTGATTTCAGTGACCTCAAAGTCAATTTGCTGATAAGCTAGTGTCTAGTCTAGTCTCAAAAAATGCACTGGGCATTTAAAAGACTCACTGCAATCAAAGAGCTGTGCTGTGCCACTGCTCCACAGCACAATGGGCTGCTGTAGAAGCACTGGCACCTCCCAGACAGGCACTGGGTGTACCACTGGAGACCCCAGTATAGGATCTCCTACCCTGTCAGCCTCTGCCACAGCTCCCCAATCCCAGAAAAGGCTTTATGTAGTCTCCATAGGCACCTATCTATGGATAGGTGGGCTTTCAAATTTAGAGACCAATAATGTCCTCTATTTGAGAGCTGGATTATGCCTGGACTGTCAAAATGACTGCAGGCTTCCTTTGGGATAGCTTACTCAGAGCCTCCTTATTCTAAGGTTGATTTTCTTTGCTTGCTTAACTGACAGGTGGGAGCTAGGGACAATCTTCCTTCTTATTTTCAGGTGCCTGAGAGAACACAGGGGTGGGGGTACAGCTGTCAGGACTCCAGCAGCCACCAAGCCCCAGAGAGAAGCCTGTCCATGGCATCCATGAACCATGCTGGTCAGAGAGCTCCACACTGGGGACAGCTCCACATCCCATCAAAACCACATCTCCACCATCCTCAGGCACCATGCCATGCCACAAATGCCCCATCAGGGGCAGTGCTACCCTGTGCCCTCCACTTTGGTTCTAGAACCTGCATAATGCCCTACACTGACTATAAACTGCACACTTCCCATGTTTCACATAGGATCTAGCAGGTACGAAGCATTTCACAAGCAACACAAAGGCTACAGAGATTATGTCAAGCTGTTGCTTGACATAAATGAGAGAAGGACCATAGCCCTTCAGATCTAACCTGCAAAGAAGTGAAAAAAATCACTGCTCCTAAGGCAATGATCTGAGATGACTCAAATTAAAATGCAGTGATGTGCACTCCTGAGCACACCTTGGGATATATATTTTTCCCATCGTATTTTTGAATAACAAAGTGTAAATCATGTGAAAAGGTATGTTTGCTTTTCTGCATCCAGCTGGCATGGTCAGGAGGCTAAAAAACATGACATGTTCTGCAAAATGCCCGTGAGAAATTAAATGTAGTCAACATGCCAATGCATGCCATTAGAAAGAGTGGAGAAAGGTAGAAACATACTGGCAGAATCCTTCAGTTCAACCTTACCATTCTCCAGATATAATATGATCTGGAAAGTGTTAGATTTCAACTGTCATCATAATCTTTCAGGAACATGAAACTATTAACCTTCTTTATTCCCAATTACATGGAAAATTTCCATGCATACTGTTCTCCGCAAAGCAGTAAGGAGGAGAAAAAATGGGAACGTCTCACACAGGAACAGGTTTTGTTAAATAAACACTACAGTGGAGATACATAAAGATAGCATTTGTGTACTACCCCTCTAACACTTGTCTCACAGTGAAATCCCTGCATGAAGGCTCAGACTCATTGAGATTTGGAGTCAACTTTTTATCCATCAAGATTAGATGGGAGTATTACACATAAGAGAAAAGGCTTTCAAGTTTAACTCATCAGTGAAAATACCACTTGGACACCTTCTGCATTATCATATCTTCACTTTTCTGTTAAAACACAGAAGTCATCAGGATCTGTAATGCTTAAGTCAGCAAGTCTTTCAAATATTCACAGCTTAATATAGTTGTCATATGCTGCAAAGATTCTCTTTACATAATCGAATGATCAGTTCCTGATCTCACAAATACTAAAGTGTGCACATACTTATTTAATAAACAGAAAAAAAAAATCCACATTTCCTTAGCTGATGAACACATTTTAAAATCGGTACTCATTATTCTCAGAGTGTCTAAATGTATGACTCATGTATGCATCACATTGCAATCTAAGAACAAATGTTCAGCATCATACCTGTGAAAGAGATTGCTCAGATTTGCTAAATTAAACAAATATGCAGCTCTATGAAGGTATGAAGAATAATTTGAGACGTTAACTGTGCAATGGGAAAAGACCTCGTAGGAGCAAAAAAAGATGACAAAGAGAGGTTAGATTGACATGATATGGCTATCCCACTTCTGGAGTTCTTTTCTCAAAAAAGACTAGATCTTCTGGAGATGCTAAATATTTGCCTTCAGGTAAAAATCAGGCCCACCTGAAGGTGCCAGACAAGAAGTCTGCCATTGCAAGAGAAGGCTTGGGTTTCATTTCTACAGCACCAGGAGATGTTCTGCCTCACCTCAGCAGAGGTGAATGGAAGGTGAATTATTCCAGGGCACATGGATATCACAGCACCAGGAGTCAAATAGCTGGAAGAGTCACCAAATGCAGCATGAACACTAGTTTCCTTTAGGGTTTTTTTCAGATTGTTTTAATTTTGGTGTTTCCTTAATTTTTTATCTTTTGCTTGGAATCCCAGCACTGAACAGGGAGCAGCATGGGTCATTTAGGCCAGCATCTTGAGCTCCATTGCTACAAGTGGCTGTTTCAGACAAGCAAAGTAAGAGATGAAGGGCTCTGTGCACTTTTTAGGAATAGGTTGCCAGTGAAGTTGCTGTGAATGATGTTTTTTTGGTATGGACACTCATGTCTAGGAAACACTATGGTAAACAACTCTGAAGTCAAAATGAAAAATTACACCCTGAGTGCTTTTTTCGCTTTTATCCACTGTACCTTCATGACTGTACTAGTCCATTTAAATGGCAAAGCAGTGCTGAATGCAAACAGCCTCCTTCTGCAGGCTGTCTCCACAGTTCAATTACCGGTGCTTTAACAGTGCTAATTAGCATTCCTCAGAGCTAGATCTCTTTGAGTGACAGGTAACCATGGAGAGTCACAATCCTGTAGGTGATCAGCAAGAGTCTGACTTTTCTTTTTAATTAAAAATTAGAAATGCCTTAAACAAAAATAATAATTCACTGATTTATGCTATTATCCCAGGGTTACCAAGCTAGTGAGAATAACATTAGTGTTGTAAAAATGAAACAATTTTTAAATGAATAGACTAGGGCGATAGAAAGGAGAGCAGGTTTATTATCTGCAACAAGAGAATGTACTCGTAATGATAGTACAAAATAGTAGACACTTCTCCAGAGAGTTGGCATGGAGACCAAAAATAGGACACTTCTCCGAGTGTGGGATGGGATTGCCCCAATTTATTTTAGATTTTAATTAGATAGATAAATACTAAGTCTGTTGCACAAATAGAAAATTCACAGGGATATCATTTCAGTAAAATTTAACCATGAGTTATATTGAGAAATAATATTGCATCTGGTCCAAGTGAGAGCCAAGATTGAAAATTGAATCAGCCAGATAACCAATTAGTGAAAATTGTTTTCAACATAACTACGCCATTTCATGCCATCTAATGATTTAGCTCTCTTTCCAGAAATGGACTCCAGTAGCAAAAAAATTATAGTCATATTTTTGAAAACTGCAGTGGGTCCAGATAACAGCGTTGACCCAACCTAATCTGAATACTATTTGTCAACAAATAAAGATGAACATTTTAAGCTGAGCTTGCCAAATAGCAGGGGAAAGATATATGCATATTTTTAATTATAAAATATTTTCCAAGACCAAATCATCTCAACTCAGTGAACTTCTAACCTGTAGATTCTAATGACAGTGACTGCATATAAGACAATAAAAGGAAAGAGATGATTAAACAAAAATTATTCTAATAGCAACCACAATTCAGAACTCTAACCATTGTTCTTAGGCAAAATCACCTCTCTTAATCGAGAAGCATCAAATATCTATTCAACAAGGTTTTTTAAATCTTCCCCATATAATTTATTTTCAACATGCAAAAACTTAACGTTCAATTGATATGGTACTCTCTGCTACAGAGGCATTTGCATCCTTAAGAGAGTACTCACCCTAGTAAAATTTAACTCTATATGGGATGGAAAGAACCAGAGATATTTGCAGCCCTATCAGCATTTCTGTGAGATTGACTAATACCATTTCTTTTTAAAATTGGAATGATAAGCAAAACAGTTAATTTCTAGAAATGCAGGGAGGAACATTATCCTACAATAAAAATTAAAAAAAAAAAAAAAAAAAACACCATACAAAAAAAAGATAGCTTTCCATCCTTCCGATAATATAGTAACAAATACTTAATTTTCAGCTCATTTATTAAATATTTAAAGCTCACAAATGGATAATAAAGTATCTACATGTAATTGTCAGAACAGGCAATTATCCAGGGCTAATCTCATTTTTACTGAAGTTTATAATACAGCCAGATAAATAAAAAAAAAATTAAGATCAAAAGTGTCTCTGAGTCTAATATTATCTTAGGGTTTTTTCCATGTTTGCAAATATTTCAATCACTGACAGATTTTTACCTCCACTGAATGCTCTAAACTTTTTATTTTGGAAGGAAAATTTTTCCAAGCAGCCAAATAAGGCATTGTGCTGTCAAGAGACTTAACTACCCAGCCCTGCAAGCTGTTACCCAAAGAGGAAACCTCAGCACTGATAGCACTGATCTGACTCAGTCTCAGCCAACCCCAATGATTTCCAGTAAACTCACTCTGACTCCTTACAAGTTATCCACACACACATCTCCAAATTTTCAGGTCCTGTGAACTTCTTACTCTGATATTTCAAGGAAATAATGAATGAAGATTAATAATAACAACACTATCTTGTTCCACATTCAGTCTGCTTCTGTATCCATGTAGAATGGTTCATTGAAATACTGTAAATTTTAGTCAGCAGTATGGACAGAAAATTCTCAATATAATACAATTAACTGGTGGAGAATAAAGGCAGCATGATTTTGGGACTAGGTCCTTCAGTTTGTTTCTATAGCTGTTCTGCTTTCCTTCATCTCTACTGCAATGCAAAGGGAGTAAGCAAGGGGAAAGAGACGATTTACACAGGAATGGGGCAGGAATATAACCCTACCACTCTATGGTTCTGCTAAACTATCACCTACTTAAGCAGAAAGTAGATTTAAGCAATTATAAAAATCACAGAGAATCCTGTCACTAAGTTCCAAATTTAAAATGATCAGAAAGTGTGCAGAATTTTGATTAGAAATAATCTCAAACACTGAAGATTTTTTTTAATTTGAAGTGTTTATTCTGAGTTATTTTCATTAAAAAACATAGAAAATTAATCCTTTTATAGTATGACTGTGCTGTTTAAAAGTTTATATCCTGCTTGCACTCACCTAAATGACTGCATCCTGGCAAGTTTAGGTTTTCCAAGATTAATTATACTATCCAAAGTTGTTTAATTTGCCTAAGAACACTTTCCCTTCATGTTGGTAAACTGGTATCAACATGCTTATATCCTACTAGTAGACTACAATTCAGTCTTTGCAGCATCAAATCCCATTAGAAATATGAAAAGAGCTCTATGCTAACTCTTACTGAAGGATGGAGTTCACTGACAAAAGAAATTGATAAATTCCGCAAAAAATGGCTATTAGAATCTCTCATGAAGGTCTCTCAGTATGAAGGCTCTATACCTTGTCTTGTGCCTCTGGAGCTGGAAGGGTTGCTAGCTGGAATCTCCTGGCTTCTTTTGCAAAGTCTTGATCGCTCTCATTCTTCCCAAAATCAACAAAACCAATCAGATTGCCATTAGTAGAACTTGTACCAAGACTAAATGTCCTCCTGTTACTGATTCTGTGATAGATTCTGGTGGATATTTTGGTATTGGTAAATATTTATAACATTTCAGAATTTTATATAAGATATTTTTTCTCCTTTTCCCTGGCAGAAACTCTCTAGCTATGAAAACTGAGTGGCATTTTTCTGAACCCATGCTCTGCTTGTTTTATTTCAACTCTTGCCTCAGTCATCTTACAAACAAAATTAACCTCAATCCAGTCCTGTCTTTCCATTAGCCTACTTGTAGGTAGGTAGGCATCACAGGGTGATATAAAAAATATTTCATTTTTTTTCTGTAAGGGGTCCATAAATCTTCACCTGCCTTTGACTGTGGAGATAGCTGCCAAAAGCAGGAATCTTCACAGGTGGTGTTTTAACATGCTGTCTCTGTTGGCATAATCTCATCTTGCTTAATATTTCTGGATATTTTGAAATTCTTACAATTTCATACAACCCATTTTCTGGATAACATCATTAGACGTAGTATAAATCTGCTGTTTAGAAGTCCCTCTGGATGAATGAGCAATTATATATCTGGAAATACTTCCTTTGAGATAAGAAGCAAGATGTACTGAAAATATTAAATTATTAAAGTGAAAAAAAAAATTACAGAAAACAGGACATGACAGGAAGTTACATGGCAAATTTGTAATTTACAATTGAATTACACAACAAATATAAATCTATAATACACATTTCTGTCTACCAAGCCCACACTGGACTGAGTTCTCCCTCCCTCTCCCAGGTTAAGGATTGCCCTGGGAGATGCACAACCTGGACCCCACTGCAAGCACTCTACAATCACCGCAGGCTGTAAGCACACCACGCAGGGTGCTGGGGCTCTGTCTCCAGCTGGTGTGCTGCCCTTCTGTGCCCGATGATGGCGTGCCAAGAGGTAATCAGCAGAAGCTGCTCCACAATACGTTAACATTCAAAGTAGCAGAAACTCGTACCTATACACAACCCCTACAGGCTCTGCACTGAGCCACATATCAGGAGTGACATCTTCTCTTATCTAAAACAGAGTAAACTGTATTTCCATCAACTCGAGAAGAGTCACTGGCTGTATTCTGCAGCCTGATCTCAGAAACAGTTATTCTGTAGGTGGTGAACAATTTATCTACCCTGTTCCTGACTCAAACACAACCAAAGAGGTCAAAAGTTTAGTCTGCACTCACTGTTGTTTGTTTTCCTAACATATTTTGCTCTAGGTCCATTTTTCAGTCATTTTAGGAAGACAGCAAACTGAGACTGGATTAACAATTTCCCTCAGGTTCTTCTGTGAATGCACACTTAGGTGTAGCATTGTTTACACATAGGTAAATTTTGTTTAAACATGCATGGCACAAGGAAAGAGAAGATGAAAGCCAGACATTCAAGAAAATAATGTTTGCATCTCTTTTTAGAAGAAGTTTTTGGAAATGTTCCTGGCAGTTGCAGAAACTCTGCCTACTTTGGCTACTCCTTTCAGACTCAGCATCAAAATGGGACATTTCAGTGCTGTCCAACACAGATGCTGTATCTTGACTTTACGAGGAACCGAAGAGGAATTGGTAACTAATGAAAGCTTAGTATACTTTGTCCTTGGGCAGCAAAGAGGCTAAAACACATCTGAAAACTTAGAACAAGAAAAGGCAGGATGCATCTTTTTATTCCTAACAAGAAAAATTACTTACAAAGAAAAGAGACAATACCACAAATTCATATATTGAGTTTAAAATGTATTTCAAATGCATAGGAACTAAATCTAACTTTTCGTGATGTTCAAAAGCTGTTTGCTATTTATTTCAGAAGACCATAAGTGATTTTATATTCAGCAGAATAGGACAGAATGTATTTCTCTTAGGTACAACAAACCGAGTAACTTGCAATGAAAGAATGTATTGTTTTGCTCTAACTAGAGAGAAGTAGTTGATGAGTGAATACAAGCATGATCTAAAGCCTATTGAAATCAATGGAAAGATTCTCATTGACTTCTCCAGGCTTTGGATCAAGCCTCAAAAGAGCAGCTATTTCTCTCTGATACAGCAAGGAATCAATTCCCTCTCCCAGCGGTACTCTAAATAATTCAATATTTTGTCTCAGATCATTTCCTAAGAAAAATGATGAGGATGTTGTTTAAGTGAGCGATACCCTGAAGTGACAGAGTTTACAGTGCATTCAGCCATGTAAAAATCTCTGTGTTGAATGCCTGCACAAAGACAGAGCAGAGTCAAAGCACCCCTCAGACACGGAGGAGAGACGACCCACTCACCAGCTGCAAGAATACACACGGTCACATTTTTACTCTCACTGGCCAGAAAGAGCTGTATGGATTTTGCTAAATCTTGATGAATGCCTGCATTGTGACATTTTTAAAAGAAAAGAAAAATCTTTTATTTGCAGTAAAATTGTAATCTATTTTCACAGTTTGTTTTGATGCATACAGAAGGACAAAAATTGCACTGCTGATTGTGGAATTAATTACCAACACAAACAATACTCTCACCATTCTCCAATGCTTTTGCTTTACAGAGCAAAACACAACAGGGAAATGATACCTTCTTTTTGAGCACTTTCATTCCACATGAAAAATTAATAAGTAAAAAGCAAACCAGCATTAGGCTGAGGAACTCTGCCCCAAACCACAGAAAACCTTATTAATTTTTACTCTTCTGCCATAATCAGGTGGCTTTCTGTACACTAATTCGTTTCTCCTGTAACTTGGAGAAACCTGCCAGGAGTTGTTTACAGACATTTCGAACACAAGCTGGTGCATCAATGCTGTTTCCCATGCGTGGAGACCACCAGGAGCACAGCCATGCTTACAGTCACACTTTCTTTCGTCCGGCGGCAGAGCAGCAATGGGAGGTATTACCCCCATTTGCACACAAGGACAGCAATTTGCAATAAGTCGTTTTAAGGGTGGGGAAAAAAAAATTAAAAAATCCCACTTCTCCACTCCCACCAGGCAGCTACCTAGCAACAGTTGACCAATGCACAGGATGAAATCGGTACTGAGCTACAGCTCACACGATTATCCCCCTCTCCCTATCACTTCTGATTGAGTTACACCTGCGGGGAACATCTCAGCAGCAGCACCACTGATGAGTGCAGACGTGGAAACTCTGGCACGTTCAACTCTCCTCCATTCCCAACTCAAAGTGCAGTCAGTCTGGTCTTTCGTCATAATCTTTGGAGAAATACTAATCAGCATCTCTCCAAGCATGCTTCTGTTTAACTCACAACCTCCTTGCTGTATGCATATATATCTACTCGCACGCTTGCTCACTGTGCCTTTCAACTGAGCTAGACTATTGGCAACATAATCTGATTCCAGTAGCAGGTGTTACCTCAGGTGCGCTGCGGTGCCCATCCCAAAAGCTTGCCCTGGTTTCTATACAAAGTCTGAAAATCTTCACACACACAGAGAAACCTGCTGCCAAGGCCAGCTTCCCCTGTCAGCTCTTCCCTGAGAGCAGGAAAAGACACGGGCTCTTCTCCCTGCTCAGGGCTGCTCAGTGACAATTTTCAGAGACCAGCTGAGGATTTCTGCCAAAGCCCACCCAGCTGCTCGGCCAGGCCAGCTGGCTGCTGCTCACCACTGGCACAGCTGGGACAGCCACGAGCACAGCTGACTGCCCAAAACCACTTGTGAAATCATCCTCATGGTTGGTACAAAATATATCCGCTGTTCTCTCAGATGCCACAAAGCATGTGGTCTGGGCAAGGCCAGAGACAGGGATCTTCAGCATCGTTGCTCTGCCATTTCCCTAGCACCACCACATACAGTCTGACTCACCCTCTCTCTCTACTCCCCCATTGAACTACTTCTGCTCTAGTGATTGAGAATATTATTTTTACTAAACTGAGCTGCTACTCAAAGAGACTTAAAATATTTATGACATATCCTTCAGCTTTGTCAGAAAGTGGTCTTTTGGTTTCTCATGTTAATGGGACATTGGAGAATGATGACTGTTAAAGACATGATAATAAATAGATAATGATAAATGCATGCTGCCTAAACATTTAGTCAGGAAAAAGTTCTATGTAGATAAATGAATGTATTCCAGAATTTTCAGTTGTTGCTCTTATATTATGGTCAATCAAATTGCTTGCTTGCTTCTCTGGAAATGGCCTTAAAAGTGCCAGCAACACATAATTACTTTTATGTCTTTTCATTTAAACAGCTTTTTCAAACCTTCCAACTCAGATTCCTCCTCCCAAACCAAATTTTCATTAAACAACCTGTTACAATACCAGGGGCGATTTGGCAAAATACTGTATTTAGGACTCACTGTACAAATAACGATGAATCATCTCTTTGATTTGCTGTGATACCTACAAAGATAAGTTACTATCAACATCTCTCTGCCACTGGAATTGCCATAACAATGCTTGATGAGCAAATCCTAAAACTAAAAAAAACAACCCAACTTGAAGTCCTTGCTTTAATTAGCATTTTAAGTTTGGGGTTTTTTTTAAAGAGCAAAAGCTCCTTTTTGAAGGCTTTTTGTGAACAAGGGAATAAATATTATAGTTAGAAACTTTCTTCTATCCCAAAACATTTAATCTATTTTTTATATGCAAAAATTTATTTATTTTATTTATTTCTATGCAAGAACATTAATGTGTGTGCCCTACACACAGAAATTATGTTTCTTCCTTCCCACCACATATGAGCACCAAACTCAGTATTCACCCCACTTGATTCTGTGTTAGACTTCACAGCTCAACTGCTGCACTAAAAATACCACAATACGCATTTGTGTGCATCCTGACAAACTAGTCAGTAAGACAGCCTATGTACAGCTTCACCCTGAACCTCCAACCATTTTAAAGAACAGGATAAGACTCTGTCACAGTCCCATGAGTAAAGGGAAAAGACAGCATGAGAATTTATTAGTTATACATATGTAACCACAAAAGAAATTAGCTGCTAAAACACCACTTCCTTTTCTAGTGAGCAATTTTATACAGGAATGAATAAAGCAAATTTGAGAGCTGCTGTTTATTACAAGGAAATTAAAAATGCTCAGAGCACACAGAAAGCAAATTTATTGGGGAAGACATTGCATCCAGTGTTCAAATGTATTAACCCCTGACTGAGACAGGGAGAAACGTTCAACTTTTTCATTAACCAAGGCTGTTTTTGTGTTATTAAACACTCCCCCCACTGTTGATAAAAAACAGCGGTGCAGGAGACCCCACACCAGCTCTTGCCTCTTTTCCACTCCAACCATGGCTCTGCATTCAGGAGGCTCCCAGCCGAATCCCACACCGTCAGGAGCATGTGTACACCCGTTCTGCTGCGAGCCACACAAAACCGCATTGCAGCCCCTTTGATTCTGTACTTTCTGTCCCTGCCTAGATAACTTTTCAGAAGCTGACAGAGCCTTTACAATTTAATTGGTGTTGACACCTTTTGAAGCAATGCCTTGAGGCGCCGAGGGTCATTGTCTACTTTATCCTGCTTTTCTGCGGCTGCCTCCATTTGGCTACCTTGCAGCCTGTGGTGCTGTGGTGGCCCCTGCACTCTTCATTCATGTTTGTACTTGTACCGGGTCCCGTTACAAGGACCCTTGTTAAACGCCCAGCAGGCAGCACTGAATAGAGATTTTGACTATCTGGGTTTTGAAGGCCTCTAGCAATAACGGAGAAAGCCCTGTAAACACAAAAGTATCCCAGTAGCAGTGGGGCGTTAACGTAATCATGCATTTATGCTACAGGACCTTGGGACCAAGCTCCTTACTGTCGATTCATCAGCTATTAAGCCTTGGTAATTAGGTGGTTTCCCGTGACTTTTCTTGCTCGGGATTCACCAGCTATCATTTTCCATATGTCCCTTTTTCCCAGAGTGGCTATACACCCTCACACATTCAGTAAGCCAGGCAGATGGTACCATGTACCAGGCTCTGAGCAGCCAGAGCCAATTCAAAGCAAGTAAAAAGGTTTAGTGTGGCAATCCCAAAGCTGCCCAGGAAATTTGGATGGAGGAATCACAAAGGTCCCACGGCCTTATGATAGCAAACCCATCTCTCCAGGTTCAGCCCTGTAGTGCCTGTGAGCACTGAGACTCTTATGGGCAGTCACCTCCTCAAAGCAGCACTTGCACAAAACATGAACAGGAGGGAGATGCTACCAGCACTTCATAAAAAACCTTTAACACACATTTCTATGACTTTTTACAGGTTTCAATAATTAAGGCTCTCAAATTCCCTACTGAAAATGCACAGGACTCACTCACTCACTCTATTCAGTCCTAAAAGTCAGTCAGACTGGGGCCGTATCTTAGCAAAACCCAGACTCAAGCATAGTATTAAGCCAGTGAATGAATAAGAACATAGCTAACTAAAATGGAAAATAAAATTTCAGTTAAGTAAATTTGAGCTATTAAAGTGGGTACAGAATTATCTCAGTGGCAATTCCCTATTTGAAAAATTCCCTCCTCTCTCCCAAAGCAGTCTTGCTAGTCAAACCCAATGTCTGGGTTTTGCATTTTCTAGACTTCTCTTTACTACATTTTAGAGTCTACTTTTCCACAGGCATTCCAAATTCCAGCAGTTCACCTACAAGTCTTTGACTAATGAGACTTGTAATTCCAATACAATGCTACCAACTGATCCTGCTTGCAGTATCACATGGTCCTTTGCCATCTAGGGGCTGGTCATCCCTGTGTCCATGAGCCTACCTACCACTCACTTCTACTGCAGAAAATGGCAAGCAGAACTGGACCCCTGCACATGCCTGCAGCTCTTGGAAACCGGGATCTGAATCCAGATTTTCACTCCTAATTGCCTCTCTCCCTGGCAGCCATGCTCACAAGCCTCTAGTTCACAGTCAGCTACAGCCATTCTCCTTCCCTCCATCCCCAGGCTGCCTGAAAGATGACAAAGACCTTTGGACTCTTTATTGGAACTACTGTCATACCCTATACATTTCCATTGCCTCAATTAACACGTGACTGTAACAGTTACCAAGAAACAGAATTAAAACAACTTTGCACATGCTGACAAAGCTCCACTCAACTGTGATAAAGGACTTACCTTTCTTTTGTCGCACACAGTCCCTTTGCATCTTCCCATGTGATTCTCTGGCATGACACACAGGGCTTTCTAGAAGTACATCAAAGTCCAACAAGTAAGGGGAAAAACAACAACCTGTAGGAACAGTAAGAGAAAGAAGTGGTTCTGGAGAGGCCAGGTTGGCCTGGTTATGAACAGACACAACAGAGTTTCAGAGAAACCAGCCCTGACTACAGGTATGCTGCTTTAATGAGCTAAATGTAAACAACTTTAAGAACAGCTTCCAAACTGCCACATGCTTCACATGGCTCTGCTGGCTCAGCCAGGAGACGTTTCCCTTTGGCTAACAGGGGAAAATGCCATCTGTAGAGCACAAATGTCCCACAAACAGCATTAACAGTGACAATTTGCTGCACAACCTTCAGAAGAAAGTCACTGGATGAGAGTTGATTATACCTGCCTAGGTATCTACTTCCTTGAAGAAGTCATTCAGAAGGTCATTACAGCTGAGCTAAGAGGACATGTTGGGGCAGAACCTTGCTTTTCTTCTATTTTCATCATCTCATACAGAGCCTGCAAGAGGGGATGGATGGCAGCTAGTAAATAAAAAGTAAAGAAACTCTTCTAAACTGGCCACTGTCTATTGTGTAGCTCAAGTTGTATCTTCTAACAATTAAACTAAAAATACAACTCTTTCTTCTTGGAGACAAGGGCTTTCCAGAGTCTATTGCAAGATACAGGATATATACATGAAGAACAGCCATATCTAGTCAGATAAGAGGCTGAGCTCTCTTTTTCTGTAAGTGGCCTTTGTGCCCTTTGATTTAAGAGCCTCAGTGAAGATTTTTTTTTCCATCATTGTGCCAAGCCTCTTTCCAAGTCCATGCAAACTTTTGACACCCAAGATTAGATACCTACCCATTCCAGAATCATGATGCTCCTTTAGAGTATCTGCCATTTTTCTAATAAATCACACAATATAGCACAAAGCACAGGAACTGTTCCCACAGCTATAACAGTTTTCCCATCTTGTACACTTGTCTTAATACAAAAGGCTATGAAGAAAACATTAGTTCTATTTCTGAAATCTTCAATATTCTCTTTTTTTTTTTTTTTTCCTATTTCTCTGTATCCTCTCCAAGATGAGAGGAGCATACCCTATTCAAGGTCTTCTATGCACAGAATCTGCTGAGACAAAAAGAATCTCCATGTTTTCCCTCCCTTGGACACAAGTTACAAGGGAGCGCGCTCTCATGCACCTTTCATGCCCTGAACATGGGCAGACAAGAAAGGATATTCCTGTTCTTTTTGTCAGCTAGTGAGGACAACCCATATTTAAGTGCAGTCTATGTCCAAAAAGGTGCAAAGGTTTCCCCAACAGATGCTACTCAGGCTGGTATCCTTGGTGCCAAGTAGCCATGCTGATTGCAGCATGCTCCAAAATCTGCTTATCTGGGGGGAAAAAGGACCCAAAAAGCCAATCAAAACATTTCTCTAAACTAACAAAGGGATTTTGCTCCGCTTTGGGTTGGATTGATATCTGCTGTGGTTGTCTTCTAGGAATTTACTTCTGATTTACAGCACACTGAAGATTAAACTGGCCATCTGACTAGTTATCAAAAAAACCCAATAGTGATCCTACCAGGCATCAGAAGAGAGGATTACAAATGAGAAAAGGAGCCACCTCAGCTGATTGGACACACTTCAAAATCCTTTCCTTTCTGCATCCTGCATTTGCACTTTATTAAAGCAAAAAATAATAATGCAGTGTTTACTTTGTGCACAGAGTAGCTGTAAAATTTAATTAATCACTGTAGCTTAGCTTGCTGAGATTTTTAAATGAAAAGCCCTATAAACATGTAAAGTTTCCTATAAAGAAAACCCCTCAAAATTGCCTAACATCCTGCTTTTGTATTGTACCTTATGGGACATGGGGCTGGACACTGCCTTAAATCCTGATTCATCAATTTACTTGGAAGTAAGCATATAGGTAAGCCAATGGACACCAAAGCATGCATTGATACAGTTGACTTGGGATGGACTTAAATGCCTGCCCTATAGACCGCAGCCTTCCATATTCCCTGTCCCCCTCTAAGGGAGTCCCAAGCACCAATGGAGCTTTCCTTTCTCACTCACAGATTTAAAAACACAGATGTAGTCAGAGTCAAAGCGTAAGCCCCTGTTTAATAGTACCTTGCTTCTAGAATATCCTTATAGGTCTGAGCAAGTGGGTTTACTGCATAGCACACTATTCTGAACTACAATTACATCTAGGGTTGTTGATCTAGAAAAAAAACAAGATTTTCCCCCTCCCCAAACAGCACTTGCCTGGAATTTGCCCCAAGGTGTAACGCATGAATGCACACAGTGGTACAAAAGATAAATGCTGTTATCTCAAGTGTTTCTTTTGTCTTCTGGGTAATTCAGTTTGGTCATGTGAATATACATTGTTACAAGCCGATAATCCCCACAGAACTCCTTTCTTTTAAATCAGATACACTAGAAGAGAATACTCTTCTTTTTTTTTTCTCCTGTAATTTACATCCTCAAAGATTAGGACATAGGGATGGGATGATCACAGAATGCTTTTCCTCCTACAGATATTCTTTACACTGTTCCATTCTCAACAATAACAAAACAAAACCCTCATGGGTTAATTTTTCAGTTACGGGGAAAAGCAGAGAAGGAAGAGGGCCCTTAGTGAGGTACAATAACATGCTCAAGTTTTCTTGGATCAATTGCTAGCATTGACACCATATCCTTCAGCTAGCAGTCTGTGATGAATGGTACCCAGAAGCACTGAAGAGAGCAACATCAGCCAGGCAGCATGGGTGACTGCGTGCACTCCTAACTGGTTGATGAATCAGGAAACTCAAGAGAGACTCGGCATGTGGGAGCTGGAGTGGTAAATGTTTTCATCTTTCTCTTTTATGATCTTCCCTTCTCCACTTATATAGGACATTTTAGAGATTGAGCTTTGCTACAAACTATTAGCCCAAGGCAGTGGGTTGGAGAAGTGAGATTTCATGGAACGATGGAGCACAAGAAAGTGTGAACAGCTGGAACTACATGTGATATTAGTGGTTTGTTGTTGAAGGAATTTCTGTTTGGATTGTACTTCAGACAGTTGCCTTGATGTACTGGAATGAAAATCAGCACCCAATGTACCTAGAGACAAACCACAGAACTGTCAAAAAAAAATGCTCTCCTTTTTATCTCCCAGAATCTTGAATTCAGAATGAGAAGTCCCCATTCACCCATAGCACAAAAAATATATCTTGGTAATCACAGTGCTGTGCAGCAGCATGCTACACAAAACAAAGACAAGCTATAAGCAACTCCCCCCAAAAAGCACCACAGTGAGACACTGGGATATCCAACTGGCCAGATATACTCTGCCACACTCCAAGATACTGTAGAGCCTAAATTTAAAAAACAAAATAAAACAAAACAAAACTATTTATTTTAATGGTGAAGAAGCAGGGAAGCACCCATTCAGATTGGCCATGTATCAATCTAGAGTCACTCTACTAAATTAAATTTTTATTCTGTATTTTCTTCCATACAATAGAGAAGAATATGATATTCATTAAGTATATTGTGATGCTGATGTGAACAATGGTTTAATCTGTGTGTGATCAGTTTGTTCACCTGTGTTTCAGCTTCAGCTCAGACTGGTGTAAGCTCTCTATCCACTAGGCCTCTAAGATTCACACTGGTTGAGGGTACAGGCTAGTACTTGCACACCACGATGAGCTGGAAGCAACATCATGTTTGTCAGCTTCAGCACAGCTTGTGCACAAAGGCTGCACAAAGGATTCCCAGAAAAAAATAAAACCAACAACAAAATGAAACAAAACAAAACAACACCCCCCCAAACCAACCAAACAAACAAACCAACCAACCCACAAACAAAACACAAACCAACCAACCACCCACAGCACCACATGCACATATGCTCACGTCAGTAGGGAGTATCAAAAATTTCTCCAGTCTTTTAAATAGCTACAGCCTTTAATTACCAAGCTGAGATAGTGGGAGCAATGAAAATGTTGTCTTTCACAGAAGTGCGTGCATGGGATGGCAATATGAGATGCTCCTAAACACACACACACAAATCCACATGGGAAGTCCATAAAGGGAAAGGGACACCCAGAAACAGACTTCTCTAATGGTATGTCAACCTCACTCACATGTTTCAATTTAAATGAAGATGAGTAATGATGTAATACTATGAAGTCTTGCATGGCAAGTGCTCAGGTTTACTGTGAATATGTCAAGGCGTGAACCACTGTGTAACAGAGTTAATTCCATGGACACATTACAGAACCACGTAAAGAAGTCCAAGTAGTCTTGCAGGAGCTCTATAAATGACCAAAATTTTAAATATTGTTTACGGCTTGTTAAAATAGCCTTTTTTGTCCCTTTAATTGGGAAAGGACTCGTTATGAGACTTCCAATCAAATAAATGGTTTGTTTTCCAACTGGAGGCAAACGAACCTGCCTACTGGGAGAGCCCTGAAATGGAAAAAGCTGAGGAAAAGAACTCTCAATTTTGTGGAACAGAGGGCTTTAACTGAAGGGAAATCTTGTTTTCCTTATTAAATTAACCAGTTTACAAAATATGAGATCATAGAAGGAAAGGGGAGTTCCCCTTATTAAATATTTACAATTAAATCTCTCCAGGGATTCCTACCCTAAGTCAGGAGTTCGAGAACAAGAGTAGTAAAGTCATTTATTGCCTACACCATGGTATTCTTGATGCCTGCAGGACTGGACAAATATCTTCACCCTGAAGGAAGCATTTAATATGGAACTGTTTTCTTCATCTCTCACTGTGAGTACACCTTTGATGTGTGTAGGTTCCTCTCCTCTCCATTATTTTTTATTAAATTACTTCATGTGAAAAGCTAAGTTCTTTTGACAAAGCTTTTAACAATAGCAAACTGAATGTTCATACTTAAATACATAACTTGATTTTCAAAAACATAGGCTATAATTAATGGATACAGAACCTCAGAATTATCATCTATTAAAGTTATTTTTGCAATGCTTTTAGTTTGTTCTACAAAATGGTCTAAAAGCAATTCCATATATTTGTCTGCACTTGTTTTATAGGGCAAAGAAGTTTTGAGTTAAACAGACAAAAATGACTTTCAGGTCCTTCAACCAGATGGAATAGTATATTCATTC